>JAOEHY010000430.1:0-16592 GCA_025447955.1 Psilopsiagon aurifrons | reverse complement strand
CTGTGGCTGCCCCATCCCTGGCAGTGTTCAAGGCCAGGTTGGACACAGGGGCTTGGAGCAAGCTGCTCTAATGGAAGATAGCAGGGGTTGGAGCTGGATGAGCTCTAAGGTCCCTTCTGACCCGAACCGGGCTTGGATTCTGTAATATGATTCTAGTGAGGCTTGTTGATCCAAAGCTCCATAGGTAGACTAATTCATAAAGCACAAGACTAAAGTCCTTGGATTATGTCTTTACTGTGATCCTGTAACATTGCTGCTAGAGGAAGAGCGTGGGCTGCTCTGTCGCTGAGTGTGCTGGGATGGCCGGGATGTTTCTAGGACCTGTGATTTGTAAATGAAAGTGTTACAAATCCTTTCCCGGTGAGCAGAGACTGTTTCATTTGAAAAGAATGGTAATAAGAGTGTAGGGCATCAGAGGCTGACAGCTTTGGCCTGGGCTTGACTTGTCTTCACGTGATGGACTAGTGATATCAGCTGAGCAGGCTTCAGAGTCAGCATGAGTAACATCCTGTGCAAGTAACCTTGAGAGCTTCCTTTCTTTGAATGAAAAGAGGTTGCCTGAATGTAGGTAGAAGTGGAATCTCTGTGAAAGATTACTCTTTACCTTTAATCACTTGTTTTACTGGATTTAATTTTCACAAGGCAGTGCACAGACTTGAGTTAAATTTTTGTCTACTTAGTTAAAATTTTTGGCCGTTTCACTCTGGGTGTGTTCAATTATTTCTAGCTACTTTGTGGCATGCTGAATTTCTTTCTTCCTTTTCAGTACCTCAGGCATCTGGTTCTGCTCCCTCAGTGTCTTCTGCTGCTTTAATTCCTGCAACGATCCAGCCCCATTCAGCTCTGCCTGCAGGAGCACAGGGCTTTCAGGTACCAGAATGAAATCAAAGAGGGTATTGGTGCTCCTGTCCTTTCTCCTAAGTCTTACTTCTCTGTTGCTGGGGCAAGGATGAAAATGAGAATTGCAGGTTCCTTCCTGTGATACTCTGGCATTCTCAGGTTTCCATCACGTGCCTCTAATTTAATCAAAAAGGGCAAATTCTCTGCTTGCTGATGGCTTCTTTAAGTTGGCCCCAGAATTAACCAGACTTTTTTTAATATCTGTTTTTGTAGTGGATAAAATAAGAACTTCCAAGTATTTGTAAAGCAGAAACCAGAAGAATTTTAATTGCAGCTTTTCTTGATCCTGGTCTGGTTTTCCATGAGAGCTCATTTACACGCTCCAGGTGTTTGTGGGTCATGGTTTTCACCCAGTGAAAGAGCAAGCCTTTTAAAAGACTTGTGTTGTGCTGTGAAGTGATGCAAGCTGCTTGCTGAACAAGGAAGTTTTAAACACACAGTGTGTTTTCCACATCACATAGTAAAGAGTTATTTCAAAGCTATCATGCAAACCGTTCCATAAAGTCTAAACCCAAGCCTTCTACTGTCTGCTTTCTGTGGTTATTTTCACTCAACATACTTTCTGGAGCTTTTGGAAACCAGTGGCCTATGTCACAAGGAGTCCCTTTACTTTTAAAGGGTTGAAGCAGGGGAAGAAAATACTTGATCCTGAATAAAACCACTATGTGATGGTAACACTCACCACCACCCCAAAAATCACCCCCAAGCACCACAGCAAACCCACATCTGATGTGGCCTTTCAATGCTTTGGCTTTGCACTTTCCTTGTGTTGAAAATGAGGAAGGTTTGGCAAGTTACAGGAGGAGGAAAGGCTTTTCTGTTTGTTGAAATAGAAACTATGCCTTAAAGTGAAGTTTTAATCTGACAGTGATTTGGATGTATTCAGTTTGAATGTTTTCAAAGTTTGACCCTGATACCCTGAATTCTTCTTGAGCCTTGGCCCAAGTTGCATTGTGTGAATTGGTACATAGGAGGTAGCTGTAGTATTTAATATGTGCTTCAGTCTGCTTAGCCACTCCTTCAGCACTGAATGTTAAAGTTGCAGTCAAGTTGTGTTACACTTTTTAAGCCTTTCGTAGAAAGCACCTTGTGTTAAAATAAAGCTAGCTCCAGAGTGAGCTGTTTGTGCAGGCATTTGCCTCTCCCAGATGTAAGATAACTTATTTTTACTTAAAGTTCAGTGGAGAAGATAACTTGGTAAGCTATGGTAGCTTGGACATGTATTTGAGCCTTGAAAGAAGTGACTGTTACTTTCCTTTTACTATGACTTGTGTCACTTAACTTCCAGTTTCTTACTTCTGTTCCTTTTTTCTTCCCAAATATCATCCTTGCTCCTGGGGCTTAAAAAACCCCATGAAATTCAATTAAGGGTGGGGAGGGGGAAAAGATCAAAACATTTTCTAATCTATTAAACTTGTTCTGCAAGGCATATCCAGGAATGGCATTTCCTTACCCCCAGACGGCTACATCTGCTTCTCAACTCCAGCCTGTGGGACAGATGTATCCTGCACCTTACCAAGGTATGTTTAGAAAAGTTCCTGCTTTCCAGAATGTTGTAATACCTGCAGTAAACTGTTCAGAATGAGGATGTCAGTAGCAATAGGAGCAAACACATATATATTCATTTTGTTTGTCACAGAATCAGACTGATTTGGATTGGAAGGGACCTTAAAGTTCATCCAGTTCCAACCCCTGCCATGGGCAGGGATACCTTCCACTAGATCAGGGTGCTTCAAGTCCCTGTGTCCAACCTGGCCTTGAGCACTGCCAGGGATGGGGCAGCCACAGCTTCTCTGGGCACCCTGTGCCAGCGCCTCAGCACCCTTACAGGGAACAGCTTCTGCCTAAGAGCTCATCTCAATCTCCCCCCTGTCAGGTTAAAGCCATTCTCCTTTGTCTTGTCCCTACAGGCTCTTGTCCAAAGTCCCTGTGCTGTTTCACAAATCCCTATTTCTTAAATAGGGGTACACATTTTCCAATGAATATCCATTTACATATTTATTTCTTTTTAACCTTAAATAACTTTGTGCAGTGTGAAGGAGGGTGGAATTTCCAGGTGTACTCCCAAGGCTGTGTGTTACTAAATGTGCTCTATGGATGGTTCTTCCGTTCATATTTGTAACTGTAATAGTAAAAAGCTCTCCTGCCAGCCAGGGAAAAGGAACTGAAGTATACATGTAGAGACCTTTAAGTGTGAGGATTTAGCAACCTAGGAAGGACTTAGGATATTAAGGAACTTCAGAATTTCAGAAGTTGTCCTTTGTGCCTTTTGTTTGACTGTTCTCTCTGCACACTACTGTTCCTGTGTGTCTGGGGGCTTTCTTCTTGTTGACTCAAGTGCTGTCACATTGCTCACGAATTTCTTCTAGTCCTGAATCTGCCTGTTCATGTTATTTGGAAAACACCTATATTATTAGTTTTCCAGATACCGTATCACTTTTATTTGTGGGAAGAGAGTGGCTGTCCTGTCTGACAGGCTTGAAAGAGCTAAGCATGGCTTTTGGTCTGTCTGCGTGGAGGCATTTTTCCCTTGTGACTATAGGTCTCTCTCTTTCCCATTCAAGCTCCTGGGGATATTACTTCCTTCTTGATGACAGAAGCTCGGCAGCATAACACTGAAATCCGAATGGCTGTTAGCAAAGTGGTAGATAAGATGGATCATCTGGCTGCCAAGGTAATGTATGCACATGCAGGCTTGTTAGTGATGTTACTGCTTGGTCTTCAGGTGTAGTCTGAGGAGGTGGCTCTGTTTAAATGCTGTGTTAGGTTTGTAGGTGATGTTAGTAACAGTGAAAACTTCAATGTTACCAGACCTTGAAGCAGTAACAGTTCACCTACTGTGAAAAAGCTAAGCCTAGGCTTGGGACAGGGTGTTGTCTCTGTCTTTAATATCATACAGCACATTGTGTTTGGGGAGATTCACTGCCCTTCAGGGAGTTTCCCAGTAGATGCAGTAGGATATATCCTACAGCGGATGAGATGCAGCAGTGGATTTTTGTGGATGTCTGACTCTGATCTACACCCATAAATACATTTCCTCTAGTTTAAGAATGGCATATTCCTGCAGGTGGAGGAGTTGAGGAAACAGAGTGCTGGTAACAGCTCACTCCTGCCTGGTATCTCCTCTGTTACTATGGAAGCTTCCATGATCATGAGCAATATCCAACGCATAATCCAGGTGAGCATGGCCAGCCTTATTTGACTGCTTCCATTAGGAACTGCAGCCCACTGTTACCCCTAATGGGGATAGCTCTACCAGTTTGGCCCAAATGTCCATCTGCCCATGGGATCTATCTTTGCATAGCCAAAACCAGTTGCCTAGGTAAGAGCATGAGATACCCGCCCCTCTTCCTTCTGAAAAAAGCTCTGCACAGCAGTTGTGGTTTGGGTGCTTTCTGAGCCAGAGTTGATGCACTGGTATTTAATAGGCATTGGCAAAAGGTTCATGTGAGAGAAATTCAGCCTTCACTTAAACCTTTGTGGATTTAAGCCACAGCATCCTGCAGAACAGTTTCACAGCTGAAGTACCATGTTGCAAGAGCCATGTACTTCTGGTTTTCAATACTTAGTATTATGCTCTGTAGTTTTCCTAGGAAGCAGCTTTACAATCTTGTGTTTTATGGGTGAAAAAGTCAACCAGATGCAGCACTCTCTAGAATGTGGTTTGGCAGCCACTGCCCCATGCCAGGATTCCTGCTAAATGCAGCACGGCGCCTTCCAGTGGTGTGACCACAGAAGGTGGTATCTCACCACTATACTGTGTCTGTACAAAACAAAGGTTTAGGTACTGCTGCAGGGAAGTCTGAGTAAGATGAGTATTCATGCTGGGCTGTGCTTTAGGAGAATGAGAGGCTGAAGCAAGAGATATTTGAGAAGAGCAGTCGAATTGAGGAGCAGAATGAGAAGATCAGCGAGTTGATTGAGCGGAATCAGAGGTAAGGAGTGGGAGGGTGCAGCCTGTGCATTTGCAAAGACTGTCTATCTAGCTTACACTTGGTTATGCATAACCAGGAGGGGTGCTCTTTAGAGTAGAGGCACGTTCTGATCTATTTAATTACGTTGTTTAAGGCATTAAAAGTGTGGGGTGTTGTCCCCTCTCCCTGGGGAGCTTATCTCCAAAACTGTGGTTTACTGTGCAAACAGGGATGTGTAAAACCTCACGAGCACGCTCTGCTTCTGGGAGTTTTTGCTTTTGCTAGGTTTTTAGCAAGGTGGAAGAAATTTTAGATGTGGTATCCCTACTCCCACTGGGTGTGTGTTCCGTTTGGTTGAAGAAGGGGAATAACTTGTTTAAGGACATGGCAGAGATCAGTGGATATCAGGTTATCACAATTCTTGACTGTGGTAGGAACGTTAGACTCATTAGAGAGGTAAAGCAGGTATCCAAACTGATACAAAATCTGCTGTGCACGGCACACCCAATTTGGTGCACCCAATCCACCCTTTTGAGATCAGAGCCTTAGTGCAGGCCACTATGCAGAATGGTCTGGGACTTGTCATGAAGAAAACTGATGTGAAATACCATGTTTTGTCCCTGAGCCTTTTGCTCCAAATCACGTGCTTGCATAAATGCTCATCCAGTCTTCCCCCATTCACAGATACGTCGAGCAAAGTAACTTACTAATGGAGCAGAGGAACCATTCCCTGCAAACAACAACTGAAAACACACAGGCAAGAGTGTTGCATGCAGAGCAGGAGAAGGTAATGGTGACAATGAGCAGATCCATCAGTCTCCAGCTGCAGCCAGGAGAGGGGCTGCTGGTGGCACTGCAACATGCTGAAGCCTTGTTAGTCAAGGCTGAAGTCGGTTCTCTTACAAGACAAATGTAGTTCTGGACTTATGTTTTGAAAGCTCTTCTGAGAAACACTTTGTATTCATGACAAAATCAGCACAGAGGATATAAATGATCTTTATGCTGTCATAGCTTTCATATTCGTATCTTACAGAGAGGTGGCTGATTTATTGTTAACTTTGTAGGTATACGTCAAACATGTTGAGGAACTGTGTATGGCAGGGCTTTGTATGTAAGTGACATAGAATGAATGTAGCTGTAAGAAAAAGTGCTTCCTACTGAAGTTTCCTCTTTGCACTTTTGTTTTTCTAATACTAATATTCAAGAGCTCTTTGTTTCTACAATAATGTGTTGCCCTTTTGTGAAAGGGGCTATTGGGAAATAGCTTTCAAACCACTTAAATGCACTTGTGCATGGCTGCGTATCCTGTAATGTCCACTTAGGACAGGCTAACCCAGGCTGGCTTTGAGGTCAGTAATTGCATGGTGTCTTCTATGCTTTCTCAAGCACTGGCTTCTTGAATAACACCAAGTTCAGTCTTGCACTGTGCTCCCCTGCTGAATAGTGCATTTCTCCTATTCAAATGTGAGATGATAAACGCTTGCTCTGCATGAGAACCATGACAAAGTGCAGCTTTCCAGAGTATGCCAACAAGTCTGCTAAAGAACAGCACAATACATGGCTGATAACTGCGTGCTGGTGTGAGCAGGCAGTGAAGGTGGACTGTTTTAACACTGAGAGCCCGTGCTGCATACCTGTAATAAAGTAGTGAGAGATTCTAACCAGGAGTTAAGTGGGATTGAAATAATAACTAAAATCCCTTCTGTCAGTGAGCACAGCATCCAGCTTGTGCATTAGCCTGGGGAGGAAGTACATTGGGAAGTATAAGATGATCTTCAGGAATCTATTGGGCCTCATCTTCAATAGGATTCTGCTTGATCCAGCAGTCACTACCTGGATAAGAACACTGTTACATGAATAGACTTCAGGCTGCAACAGAAAAGCCATGACTTGCATTGGGTGATTTTCCCTACTTTTGTGGGAGTAGTGACTGTAAATATGACAGCTGATATTCCTTCCTTTTCTGTTTATCTAGGCTAGCTTGCTCTGTGGCTGCAGTTCCAGAGAACACTATGGACGGGCAGAATCAGGGAAGAGAGTTTTAAGCTATCTTATCTGTTCTTTGATTAAAAATAGGGACTTGTCACTTACTTTGTGATACAGGCCAGGCATCTGTGCCCTAGGTCACTGAGAAGAGGTATTGGTAGCTTGCTGCTTTTGGGCGTTAGGTCTTCAACCCTGGCAGAGCACATCACAGCTTTAGATGAAGGTTTTGTGTCCCATAATGACAATAATACCCCACAATCTCCAGTGTAGGGAAATGGTAGTCCCAAGTAGGACCCACTGCTCCTACATCTGCAGTGTGAAATGTGCCTTTAGCTTCTTCCTTTATAAGCCAGGCTTCACTACCTTTTTCCGTCAAAGCTTTTACAGTTCTTGGAATAATTTAAAGGCTCCTCTGGCATGTCTTAGGCTCCTGCAATGAGGCACTTCGCTTTTCTGATGATGATTAACGCTTCTGCCTTTCAAGTTGTGTTCTTAACTCTCCCTGTTTCCTGTCACTGCTTTCTCTTCCCAGCACATGCTGCCAGTGGATCGGGGCTGGGACCAGGTGAGGCAGTGTGTCTGCTGACTGTGTAGGCCATAGATTACTGTGCTCTGGGTAGTGCCAGCCCAGCTTCCTCTTGGAAGCCAGGAGCTGATTGGCATCAAAAGAATTGCCTCAGTTCTTGAATTAGCGTGGATCTTCCACTTGGAAAAAGGCTTTGGAAAAGGGCTTTCTAACTGGCAGTGTAGCCATTGGCCCCCTCTTTCTTGGGGAGCCCTTGCAAAGAACTTTGGCACACTGCTGCTTGTTTCACCTCCCCCATGGGAGGAATAGGACATGATCATGTAATTATCAGAGCAGATACAGATCACGTAAGATTCTTGGTACTTGAAAGCTGGAGGCTGGAGCTCAGCTACTATAGGTATGAAGCATTCACTGCAGAAACTGAAGTCTAGTAACAGTTCCTGGTGTGGGATTTCCTTTTTTATTTTCTTTATTTGCCATTAAATGTAAGTGTTCAATAACCTTTAGATATGCCACGGGGTTTGGTTTTGGCATGCTAGGAGTTAGCATCTTGAACTGCAGTGGGACATGTATGGAAACTTAAGAGAAAAGCAGGTCAGTCTCTGAAATACTGCTTCCTCTTTAAAATGAATGGTGTGGTATCTCAGCCCTCAAGGTCAGCACATACTCACCCTCACCATAGTTGGAGCAATTTTACTCACAGCTCTTCTCTGTCCAAAGGTGGTCCCAGTCTGAAGAGAACACTCTAGTTCTTTTATGCAGATAAAGCAGAGAGAAACTCCAGTGCTCCTGAACTTACCGGTTACAGGAATGTGAAAGCCTGTTGGGAATCTGGTTGTAGGCATAGAGAGAGAAGCTGTTTGGGTATTCCCTGCAGCAAGTGAGGTTTTCTGATGGGTGTAGCTCTGCCTTTGCAGAGCATCATCTGAGTTTTGCGTGTCATGCGACAAGATTGGGAACATGACTTTGTCTTAATGCCTTGAGCCTCTCCTAGCAGATTGTTTACAAGTTGTTTGACGAGCTGTGGTAGTACCTGGTTTTACTGAGTCACTGACTCTGAGCAATATTAAATCTAAGCAAGACAACAAATTACTTTGAGTTCTGTGCTCCAGAGTGCCAGCCCTGCCCGTGCGGGCACCTCAAGGTGTCTACGTGCCGAGTGCTCTGGAGGGAAGGTGCTCTTGTGGCTGGAACAAGCCTGTGTTTTGTGTGGTTTTTCAGTCATTTGTAAGCTTATTGAAGATAATTACATGTTGGAGCCCAGGCTTTTACTTGAACAGACGTTGTCATAGCCTGAAAACTCTGGGCAGAGCCACCAGGCACTGCTGCTAGTCTTAAACACATATAAGCTTTTCAAGGAAAACTCCCTGAGTTGACCTGGTGTGGTGATAAGGTTGGTGGTGGCCCTGTGCAGCTCTCTGGTCTGCACAGCTTACAGCCAGACACAGTAACATGGCAGAAAAAGTTATCGTTGCATCTTCAATTTGGAGGTGTCTGTGAGGTGCTGGATCAGTGCTTCCCTGATCACATCTCCAGGGCCTTGTCAGCTCCTCCTGTGAGAACAGTTGTGGTTGTCTCCTTACACTCACAGATCCTCTTTATTTTTCCCTTCCTTGCTCCATTTTATACAGGCCAAAGTTGCAGAGGAGTTGGCAGCTGCCACAGCACATGTTTCCCAGCTGCAGCTGGAGCTGACTGCACACCAGAAGAAGGAGATGGACCTGCGGAAGCAGCTCTCTGCTGCCCTGCAGGAAGCTGAGCGGCACGAGACACAGCTCAACAAGCTGCAGGCCCAGTTAGCAGGTGGGGCTTCCTGTGCCTGCTCCAGCAGAGCTCCTTTGCCATTGTGTTTCTTCTTTTGTAAGCCATAGGCTTTTCCTTTCTTCTGGGGTAGCTATTCCTGCTTTTCCTAGGGTCAGTCGCAGGATACTGAAGGAGGGTATTGATGCACTGAAGGGTACGTGCATCCTTGTCAGCACTAAAAGGAATCAATGAACAAAATCATTCCATGGCAGGGCTCTGTTTTGCAGAAGCAGTATCTTGGCATTACTGTCTAAATCTTGTAGAGGAACTGAAATGTTCCAGTAGTTGAAAAGTTAAAAGCTGAGGTATAAGCACTGCCATGTCACAGAAGCTTCTCATCAGTAGTCCCCGTTCAGGTGCAAGCTGTGGTGTTGATCTCATTGTGCAAGAGGCACTATTCCTTCCCCTCAGCCCCAAATACGTTCACCTGACATATACGCAGCGCTAAAACCCACAGTAAATTGTACTTTTGCAGAGCTCCAGGAGGCCTCTGAGGACACTCAGACCAGATTCAAAGCTGAGAAGCAGAGCCGCAAACAGCTGGACATGAGGATCTCGGCACTGGAAGAAGAGCTCACGGACCTGAAAGTGGAGAAGGAATCCCTTGAAAGGGTATGTCCTGTGCCAGCATCAGAGATACAGAGGGGGCTTCAGTTTGCTGAGATTTAACCCAACATTCTTGTATGTTAGAATCATAATTCTATGATAATATCATGATTCTATGATCTTAGGGTCCTTTCCAACCCTAACCATTCTATGAATCTGTGTAAATACCCAAGTTGGGTAAACCTTGACTCCTCAGCAGGAAGGATCCCTCGTGGATCCTCTGTGCTTATGTGGGTTCTTTGGTTTCTTTTTAAATATCTTAGCCAGTAATATGTCAACCTTCCTACCTTTAAAACAATATCTGCTTGATTTTAAAGTGATAAGATTCCCTGCTCAAAGCAGCTCTTTCTGCATGAGGAAGAGAAGCTTCTTGGGTGCAGTCTGGCCTATTCTATGTCCTGCTCTGTGTTGCAGAATCTTGCGGAGAGGAAGAAGAAATCCCTGTCAGAGAGAGCTCAGGCAGAGGAGGAGATGGAAGAAATCCGCAGATCCTATCAGCAGGAGCTGGACAAGCTTCGCCAGCTGCTGAAAAAGGCACGGACTTCAACTGACCAGGCAGCAGCAGAGCAGGTGAGGAGCCAGGGGAGCTTCAACAAGTGTCTGGAAGCCTTGTGGGAGCTTATTATTTCCTACCGATGGTGCAAGAGACCTATGGTAGAGAATAATTGTACAAATGCTCAGACAGTGGAAGAATAAAAACGTTACTGGCTTGATTTTAGGGTTTAACTTTAACACAGGGCTCACTTTGTTGTCCTTCTAAAATATCTTTGCTGGTGTTTGGCCCTGTTTTTGACTCCTGACTTTCTAAGGCAGTGCCTGATTGGGTGTGCAGGAAGACTGCCAGGTCCCAGTTGTTCCCTGACTCAAATCCCAGGCCACTGACATTGCTGCAGTGTTGATGCGGGCTGGCAAGCAGCATCAGATGTAGACTGTGTTAAAGAGTGTCAAACTGAGGAAAGCAGAGGCACCAAACTGAGCTTGTAGTAGAGAGGACAGGACTGCTGATGAGTGAAAGACTTGAGTAGAAATATGCCAAGAGATCTGAAATGGGAGTGAGAGCTTCAGGTCAGCCTGAGGGACAGCAGCTGGAATTGAGCTGAGGATTGGGCAGGAGCTGGTGATGGCTGCAGGACTGCCATCTGCACAGAAGTGTTGCATGTTGTCCAGCCTCAAGCTTTCAGCCACTTCTTGTGCAAATACCCATTGCGTGTGTGTGTTCCTAATGATTTCTCTTACATGATGGGCAGCTGTCACTCATCCAGGCAGAGCTGGAATCCCAGTGGGAAGCTAAATGTGAACGTATGCTGGCATCGGCCAAGGAGCAGCACATGAGACAGTACCAGGAGGTGTGTGAGCAGAGAGATTCCCTGCAGCAGCAGGTGTCCCAGCTGGAAGAGAAGGTAAAGGGCTGAAATGTAATACCAAATAACCAGTAACCATCATCTCCCACCTAAGTGCAGCTTGACTTTAACTTCTTGACTGTTATGGAATTTGGTCTTGTCCATGAGATATCTGTATGGGATCTGTTCCATTGGCTTGGTGGGCCAGCAAAACTACTGCCACAGTTCTGAATGAGGGAGAGCTGAGATGCTTTTAGTCTGAGACTGACATCAACAATCTCTTCTGCTTTTCTGCACTGATCTCTGGGTTTGAGCACAAACTGGGTTTTGAGGTGGGTGACACTGAAGCGGCTGTAACTGACAGGCTCTGGTTCTTGTGTTTCAGCTTAAGGCTCTAAAGCACTCAAAAAAAGCAGAGGAGCAAAAATTGTCTGAATTCCAGCAACGTTTGGAGCAACTGGAGCCTATCAAAGAGAAGGTAAAGGGAGTAACACAGCAGCTGGATGTGAATTGGAATGCAGTAATTGCTAACCTCAGACTGCCAGTGTCCAGAATAACAATGACATGAGAGGGGAAGGAATAACTTTGCATTGCTTCCGGCAAACGAGAACAGGTCCAGTGATGAGACCTGGCCCTCCCTTCACTGGCATCTCAGTAATGCTGCGCCTGTTCTTGGTGTTACTTAAAGACCTGTTGACACAGTTGGGGATCTCCAAGGTTTTGGCTTGGTTGGGTGTATTTTGGTGCTGTTACTTTCAGCAACTCTCTATCAAAGCCCTGCTTAAAACTTACTCAGCAATTTACCCTCTTTACAAGAAGCTGGTTACAGGTAACCGACCTGTGATGAGGCTCACTGTGGTGATGTCTGAGAGCTGTTCTAACTTCCAGTTTCCCTTTGGTAGTGTTCAGCCTTGCAGTCTGATATTGTGGCACTGAAGGCTCACTATGAAGAACGCATCCAGGACCTGGAGAAGGATCAGGCTGGATCTTCACCTGCAGACTTCACAGAAGAAGTGAGCTTCATTATCCAGTATTTCTCCTTACTAAGCAAGTGTATTTACCTTGAGTATTTGAGCAGAAATAAGGAAGAAAAACATTTTCTCCATAGAAGCGCTACATTTCTAGTAGCAGGATCTATAGAGGAAGAAAGGATGTGATCTTCCTACTGCCACTTGGTTGCTTATTTTATTTTGTAGAGTAAAACTAAAGATTTAAGGTTTAGATTAAAAAATCGAAGGAATAATTAAGAAGTGTCAGTCTGCCTTGGGTTTGTGCAGCCTCAGGTCTGGAGGAAAGGGTTCGGTGTGTCTGTAATGGTTCTGAATTAAGAAGGTAGGAAGTATTC
The DNA here is from genome assembly GCA_025447955.1 of Psilopsiagon aurifrons. Classification (NCBI taxonomy): domain Eukaryota; kingdom Metazoa; phylum Chordata; class Aves; order Psittaciformes; family Psittacidae; genus Psilopsiagon; species Psilopsiagon aurifrons. The sequence goes on along the minus strand of JAOEHY010000430.1, from coordinate 4,172 downwards.
TGCTTTGTTATGGGAACTTGTGATTTGGAAGTAGCATCTCTGAAAACCACGTGTGTGTTTGGGTTTGTTCCTTCACCTGGAGAAGGTGAAGCTGTTGAGGGCAGTGCTTCTCGTGTTAATGAATTATATCTTTTTTTCCTTTTATTGCTCTTTTCCAGGTAAAGAAAATAATGAATGGGGTGTTCCAATCTCTTCGGGGTGAATTTGAGCTGGAGGAGGCATACAGTGGCAGGACAGTTCTGGGTGTTGTCATGAACACTATTAAGGTACAACAGTGCTAAGAGGCACAAGATGATCAATGAGAGAGAACGAGTCTTAGGCTTAACCCATAGATGTATGTCATGGGGCTGAAATAACTGAGGCAGAAATCTCTGGGTGGCAAAGCAGCCTAGTAGTAGAAGATACAGGGTTCTGTGATGGTTTGTGTTCAGGTTATAACCTGTGTTCTCTCTACTCATATTTTTCAGACTGTAACACTGCAGCTACTCAATAGGCAGCAGGAGAAACCAGATCAGGACAGTGAAAAGGAGGAATCGGAACCAGGAGCAGTGAGACAGGAGGGATCCCCTGGAGCAAAGCCTGGCCATGAGGAGCCGATGCAGCATAGCCCAGCACAGAGTGCCGCATTCCCAGCTGATCCTGAGGAAGCAGCCACAGGCTCCGTGGTGCCTGGCCAGGAAGGCGAGTCTGCTCCTCTGTCTGCCAGACCCACAGCTTGTGAGGAGGAGCCGGTGACCCAGAGCAGTGGGGTGTCAGAAGAGAAGATCCAGGGGGAGCTTCTGTCTTCCACAGCTGAATCCCGCCTGGATCCTGTGCTTGCAGGACAGCCTGTTCCTGAGGCAGATGAGGACTTTGTCCCAGCTGAGCAAGGACAGGAGAGCAGTCCCATCAGGAAAGCTGAGGCTGGACGCAGCCCCTCCAGACTATCTTTGCAGGCAGAAGCTGCAGAACCCTCTGTTCTAGAGGCCAAGCCAGAAGAAGCAGATGTGGCCGTGCTTCCAAGAAAGCCAGCTGTGGAGCAGAAGGCAGAGGAGCCTGTGGGAGGTTTAGAGCCCCCGCCCTTAAACGGTGAGGGAGGGAACTGCACAGACCCATTGGATGGAGCCATCTCTGAGGAGCCTGCTTCAGCATCCAGCAGAGCAGAGCTGAGCTCCGCTGTCATCAGAGAAACCCCAGGACAGCAGGAACTGCCCTCCAGCCCCAGGCAGAAAGAGTCCAGGTAAGACGTGACTCCTGGAGTAGCCACAGTCCCACTTTGCTGCTGGTCAGCTCAGGCTGGTGCAGCAGCACGCAGGGAGGCTGGTGCAGCTGCTCTGCTGCAGAGTGGCCCATGTAGAGGGGCTGAAGCTGGTTTGAATGCTGCCAGGTCCCAGTATCATCTGCCCTGGTGAATGGTGTGTGCTTTAAGTTTGCCTCAAACAACAAAGGTCTTTCCTCATTTATTAATAGAATTCATCAAACCAAGATACTATCATCTGCAAGTGAACTGTTCATTCTTTATCTTCTTCCAGCCTCTTTGAGGATGACAACTTCTTTGAAACAGCATCTCAGAAACCACTGAAGCCTCGAGTGCTCTCTGAAGAGGAGGATGAGGAGGAAGTGGTGTGTATTTGTATCTTTCTGCTCCCACTGAACTGGTTCAGGTTGAACTGGAGCTTGTCTGTGAAATCCTCCCCATGGCAGTGGGGTCTGACAGGCTCCTGCAGCAGAGTTCAGCACTTCCCCTGCATCCTCTGTCTCAGTCAAGAGTATCTGGGTGTTTTGGATGTTGAGGTTCAAGGGGTTGCCTGGCCTGAGGTAGCAATGACCAGTTCCTGCTGGCATGAAGTTAGTGAGAGCTCCCAGATTAAGGGAAGGGGTTTAGTGCCTTGTATCCTTGTTACTTAAAGGAGAGAACATCTCTCCTGGAATATTAAGACATCATGTGAGAAATGCAAGAACTTCACTAATGAGGTTTCTTGGTACCATCTCCTTAAAGCTGATGGAGAGTTCAGAGCCAGAACTGCATAGCAATTACTACTGGGAAGCTGTTAAGACTGACTAGTTTCCTCTTCGTTTGACTTCCAGAGCATGAAGGGGCGTCCCCCTCCAGCTCCACTCTTTGGTGATGATGACGACGATGATCTGGACTGGCTGGGATGAAGATGTGCTGGTGAGCCTGAGAGCCCTCTTTTCTGAGCATGGCCTCTTCCTCTGCATTGAGCACATTTAAGTGCCCATTTGAGCTGCATACATGGGACAGTTGTGAACAACCAGGGACTTCCCAGGCTCTGGAACTGCAGACTGATGGGACCTGAGGGCAAGTAGCTCTTTGGCACCCCCAGCCACTCAGACCCATCATTCTGACCTGACAAACGGGAGCAGGGGTTGGGATGAGCCGAAGGAACCAGCCAGTCTGTGCACGTTTGTATTGTTCTCCTCCTGCAAACAGTTGATTCATTAATCTGAAACTTGATGCAAATATCATTTCTGTAAAGTGCTTCAGAAAACCCAGCGTGGCAGGACCTGTTGTAGTACGTGCTTTTTAAGAAACAGACTAAAGTCTGCTTCCCCCATCAGGATCTCCTGGAAATAGTTCTCTTAGTTCCCAGGGCCTCTACAGCATCCCGTCACCATCCATGAACACTGTGTGGTGGGAGACCGAGCTGAGAGACCCCACTGCTGTCACATGTTCAGTGCTGTGGCACATGGGCCTCTGACCCACAGCTCTAGGCAGGGTCAGGGACCCCTCTTTGTGTGATGGGTCAGGGCTCTGTTACACCAATGCTCCAAGCACAGATGTAGCATCTACTGGTTGCTGTTGCAAGAAGCCAAATCCCCAGCTATGTTCTATGGAGGACCCTGAGGCTCAGACCGCTGCAGCCAGCTCCCTTCCTCTCTGTTTGCAGCCAGAGGTGAGGTGTTGGGGTTTGCTGCCTTGTATTCCACTGGCAGTGGAGGCAGCAGCACGGGTGTGCAATGGGCTGTGTGTTCGGAGAGAGGAGTTCCTGCAGGCAGCCAGGCCCCATCTCCTGTGCCTTTTCTTCTGCTGCTCTTTGAAGTGTGATGGTCACACCACGCATTCAAACCTGGGCTCTGCTGAGAGCTCGGGGTGTAACTGTTCAGTCTAAGCGGACCAAGAGGGGAAGGCAGAGAGCACGAAGAGCAGGGCCACCACATTGGGTTCCTCGTAGCAGTTCTATACTCATTGGCAATAACACAGATTAAAACTAGGAGCAGGTCTTTGTGTCTTTAAAACAAGTAAACCCCTTCCCTTAATAAATGGAAGCGCTTCAACTAATCCTGCTACGGTTTAGTTTAAAACTGCCTTTTTGGTCTTTGGCCTCCTGACAGCCATAGCTTGGGAATGGGGCAGGTCCCTGTGCTGTGTGCTCAGAGCAGCTAAAACGGGAAGAGACCAAAGGCTGTGAGATGAAGTCTGGGGCAGCAGAATGGGAACTTCAGAGGGTGACCTCAGCTGGGGCTCCTGGGAGCCTCTGTAGAAGTCACTGCACAACCTGGTTATTCAGTGACGGGTGTGAGATCTGAATGTTAAGAGGGCACCTGGCTGTGGTCCTTAGACCCCCTGGAGGTGGCAGTGTCCTAGTGGAGGACAAAGTAATTCCACTTCTTTCTGTTACCCTTTCCAACCCCAGGGATTTACATTTACTTCTTGAAAAATAAAGTGCAATTAAACCTGGTTTTGTTAGTTCAGGTCTGGCTTCATTGGGCTCCAGGCACGTGGGTACTGACTGACCTCTGCCTCCCATCAGGGACAACTTGATACAGGAAACTGTTCCCAGCTTGTTCTTGAGTCCCTCTCCTGGTGGGACATTGTGCAGGGTTGGTGTTAAAAGCTTGGATTGTGATCCACCCGCAGTCGCCTGGTTCTCCTCGGGGTGTAGGAGAGAGGGACGGGGGTTTTGCTCTCTCCTGAGCTGGTGGGGTGGAGGCAGGAGGAGGGGCCCACTCAAGCTGGGTTGTGGCTTGTCACAGCTCTGCTGTGACTACGGGGGGGGGGGGGCAGGAGTGAAGATATGAAACTTTTCTCTTGTAGGACATACTTACAGGATCACAGCATCCCACGCTGGTCTGTGCTGGAAGGGACCTTAAAGTTCCTCCAGCTCCAACCCCTGCCACGGGCAGGGACACCTTCCATAGAGCAGTTGCTCCAAGCCCCTGTGTCCAACCTG
>JAOEHY010000428.1:0-38828 GCA_025447955.1 Psilopsiagon aurifrons | reverse complement strand
AACCGAGGCAGCTCTTTTAGGAGGGGGAGGTGAGTTAACAAACTGCGTGGCTGATTTACAGCTTAAACCACGACAGGGATATATCATACGTTAACAAACTTGCTACTACAGAAGGATTCATTGTTGTTTCAGGATCAGACACTAGTTTCCATGACTCTTCCTGTGGTTATAGGACATGAGTTACAGTGTAAAGTCTGCTTAAGAACTTCATTCAACTCTATATACAATTACCTAGCAACGATCCTGATATTAGCAGCATTTTTTTACTCTTTTCAGCCCTGAAACATCTTGATATGACTGAAGTGAATATGAAATATTATCTTCTAATAACCTGCATTTGCTTAGATTTTTGTGTCTCAGTTGCCCAAGATGTTTCATGTTATTGTCTGGCACCTTACCCAAACAAATAGATAAAACACTAACATGCTGGGGAATGAAAGACCCAAAAGCAGGGTTTATTCAGAAAAATAGCTGATGTGATTGCTCGTGTGAAAGCAGCTCTTGTTTGTGCCAGGTGTGTGTACATCACTTGCTTGGAGTTACAACTCTTCAAAATTGATGTGAAAAGACAAAGATCTGAAAGGAAAAGGAAAGCTGTCATTTTAAGGTGAAGCATAAACATTGTCAGAAGCATTAGAGCTAGTGAAATTTGGCTGCCTCTTTCCTGGCTGCTTCTGTAGCAGACGTAAATCAGAGGAAATCACAGTGTGACAGGCTTTGGCATGACAAGGGGATCCTGTCACCACTTCAAGATCTTAAAAACTAAGCCTAAAAGTCTCACTTGAATGAGCTTGTTGTTAGTTGATGCAGCAACTTCCCTAGATTTTTATTATTTATATTACATTACACGGGTTAAACCCCTTGTGTTAGGCACATACAAATATAGAGCTGAAAACTGGTCCCTGTGCTTGCAGCTACATCAGGTAGAACAAAGGGAGTGATTGAAAACAAATCACATTGTGGCTGACAAGGCTGAGCTTACCACAAACAGACTCCTTGACTTCTTTCTTCAGGAGACAGAGAGTTTTTCAGACACCATTTCTAAGTGTCTTGAGGCTGTCCCTTAACATTAAATATTGATTCAATATTATCTGAGTTTCTCAGGGGGGTAAAATGAATATGCATTATCCTAAGTACATGCAGTTTTAAATAGCAGGGTAATTGTAATGGTCTGCAGATAAGCCGAATGAACATTCAACAGCTAATACCTTGTTTATACAAGCAGTGCATGCATTAAGATATACTGTTTACCATCACCTTGGCCGACCCTCTTTGTTTATTCATCAATAGCAGTCGTTTGGAGAGTTTCAATCTGGCACAGTTCTGCCCTGGACTCAGCAGGTTACCTTCCCATAATGTTAAACATGCTGTAGTGAAGTTAATTAGACATAAGTAGCTTGCTTTCTTTTTTTTTTTGCTCCAGAGAACATAATTTGTTGCTTGGCGAGAAGTGTGCATCATTCCAGATGCAATAAACAGCCAGAGAGGAGCTGAAATCTGGTTGAATGAAGGAAATAGGTATAAAACACAGGGGAAATGAGGGCAAGTTTCATCAGGTTTGAAGATAGGTGGATTCTAAGATGATAAAGAGTGCTGTTTGTTGGTTTTTTTTGCCAAATGGGGCTATATTAACAGTTAAAGTATAATGACATCATGAGGTATGTATTTTATTCAGATTAACCAGGATAAAAATCTGTCTTGTTATGTTTATCTATCAGATGCCAGAAATATATCACAACACTGGCCTCCCATTTTGTCTTTCTTCTCTCCAAAGATCATAGAATCATAGAATAGTTAGGTTTGAAATGAACCTTAAGATCATCTAGTTCCAACCCCTCTGCCATGGCCATGGGCAGGGACATCTCATACTAGACCATGAATCAAAAGAAAGGTTTTAATTTTCTATCTGGTGTTTAGGTGGTCCACTCAAGCTAACTGTTGTGCAGTAGTTGGCCAAAGGCAAACTAAACAGAGATGCAGAAAACAAAAGAACACTTTCAACACACTGAAAAGTCTGTGACAGCTCTTTAAGTACTGTAGAACTATGCGATTTCATACCAGCTGGTGATGTGGTTCATACACTTCATATCAATAAAGGACTTAAAGGCTGTATACTGCGCTGGAAATTCCTATCTGTACTTCCACTGTGTTTTACTGGCTATTAATTTATTTTCCAATGTGAACCCAGTCATACGAAGCTATATTACAATGTTACTTCGGAGTTGCAAATTGGTTCTATTAATCTTATTTACTGTGGCTATTTTGAATTTGAGATTGTAAAAACTGCATTGTGTTAGGTCACCTTGACCTAATCAATACTAATCAGCTCCCAGACTTTTTGAGAACAAAATGGTTTGCTGCACTCTGACTGAAGTCTCACTGCTTTCACTTGCATGTGTCTTTGTTCTCTTTTGCTTTTTAATAGGATAAGAATCTGAAAAAAGCAATTAATCTGTAGCTATATGTTAAGTTCAAACACAACTAGCATGAAACAACAGAAAATAACTGGTTTCATTGGCAAAGGCAGCTCAATAATAAGTTTATAGCAAACAAATGATAGTACACATTGTATTAATGAGAAGCAGAACTTTTGCTACCTTGATGTTGCATTTATCAATCGAAGCTGTCCATATAATCAAATTTTTCCTCCTCATCAAACTGCAATCTGTTTGTTTCCTTTTTTATTATTTCTAGTTGGCGTTAAATTGGGACTGAACAAAACCTTCAGGTGATGGGCTGCCGATATTACTCAGTTGATTCAAGAGAAAGCAAAAGTAGTGAAGGAGCATGTCATGTCCTACGAAATCTTGTAGCCAGTATTTACAGTTCAAGGCCTTTGTCTTTTATCCACTCAGAAAATAATATTCCCCAGTGCCCTTCCAAAATTTTGCTCTGCAGCTTTCAGTCATTTAAGCAGTTTTAATTCCTCACATCTCTGCAGATACTAGCCACTTAATTATGCTGCATCGCAAATGACAGGTTCCTGGCATCCTAACAAAGGATTATTAATAATACTCTCCAGGAAAGCAGAACCAATAGGAAACAATTAAAAAATAAAATTTGACAGATTCCCTTCTTCTCCTCTTCCCTCTTTCCAGCAAGGGAATCAGTAGCCCTGTTTTACAAAATATGGTCGCATAATAACTCACTCAGGGGTAGTAGAGATGTAAGAGCAGGACTCGCTAATCAGAGATGGGAGGCATGTGGCAACTCACAGACCTCCTCAGCACCATCTCTGCTGCAGTAGTTTCACTTTCAGAGAATGCAGGGTTTGAAATCCAGACAGGTACTGTACTTCCAGGGGACATATGGGCAATGAAAGGGTGACCCATAAGGATCACAAACTCATTTGCAACACTTCATGTGCTCTCAAACACCTTACAATGTGTTGCCAGCTGTTCATTATGACCTAGGAAGTGTATCGTGATAGAGTGAATCACATACAATGCCATGTGAATGTGCAGAGAACAAAATTCCCATCCATTCCCTAAAAGCACCCCAGTGTTGGTGCAGAGGAGGATTTTGCTAACCCAATGTGGAATCCAGCTAGTATAGCAGGAAAAAAGCACAGCTTTCTTTTGCTTTTATAATTATTTTTGTTCGCCTAAGCAAGAGTTATGTTTATTGATAGTACAAACCGAGGAACCAGAGTAGAAAGATGTTCCCAATATGTTTAGGAAATCCAAACCACTCACCATTAATCCAGCAAACCCACGAGGCAAGCTGGCAGTTTTCTGACTGTAGGAACTTCCCAATTATTTTTGGTTTGTAGGTGGTAAATACTTATTTAAGGAGTATTCATTGTGAAATCAGGTTCTATCTGTTTGAAGCTTGAGTTTTACTTCTTTACTGACAATAAAAATTCACTGCTTGAGTTATCAATTCTAATTTTGGGTTTGGTGGCTGTTGTCTCCCCCACCATGACGTAAGGTCGTCATGTAAAAAAGAAATCATACTTCGTTTCTGTTGCTTGGTGGCAGACAAGTCTGGAAGTGTTTTACTTGGAAATACTCAGAGAACATATTGGAAAACCAAAAAACATAAGGAAAAGGCTGTTCTTGCCAACATATTTTCCTTTTCTGTCCCACTTGAGAGCAACAGCTATAAATGGCTGTGGAGAAGTCCTACCTTCAGCATCAATGCAATGGATGGATGAATGGCCTTCAGGTTTTGTGGGAGACAGAGTGCTAAGGTAGGTCTTTATTGTAATATTCATAAAGAAGCAGCTTCTCTGCTCTGAATCTTTAACACCCATACTAAAAACAAAAACAAATGTTAATTTTTTATGGAATTCTTACAAATGAAAAAAGAAAAATCCAAACTCTAAACCAGAATCTTTCAGCTGCATAAAGATTAAACCATCTCCAAATTTCAACTACCTGACCCTTGGACTATACTAATTTAATATAAATATTTTAAAAGAAGAATTGCTGTTACTCTTGATCACTCAGCTCCTGCAAGTTTTATTCCAAGTTGCAAGATATATTGGCAATGTTCTTCCCACATTAATGAGTGGTACATTGATGTCTCCTACTCCCTGATAAAGCATTTCCTTAGCTGATGCACTGGCTTTGTGGGAAGGAAGCAGTATACTGAATAAGGATATCTGAGGTAAGGCTATCCTTTTTCCTCAGTTCCTGTGCAAAGGCCCTGCTATTTGCTGATTTTAAGATGAGAATTTGTACTACTCCCTGTGTCCTTTTTTACTATGCTATTTAGCTCACGCCTGTAAGAGAACTTGACATCAACTCACAGTAGCTTTTAGCCAACAGACATATTGTTTAGCTAATACATGGTCATGTTTCAACCAGCAGTGGCATTGCCTTTACTCAAAGTGCACCTGTCCTGTTATTAAAAGAAGAATCAAAATTAATTATTCTGTATACACATAGCATTCGATTGTAGGGAATGTTGATTACCTACAGGTTAGCCTTTTTAACATTTTGGTTTGTCTTGGGGTGGGGAGGGTGGGGGGAAGGAGAAGAATAAAAGCTTTGTGATAATTTGTAGAGGAACCCAGACACTGGCTGAAATCTGATTCTGTAATTCAAAAGTTTTCACCAAATCCTGCAACAATTTTTTTTTGATTGATGGCAGAAATACTACTCATAGTATAGATGTGCCCTTTCATTTCAGGTTTTGAATGTCAACCTTGTTTCATTACTGACCTCAGGCAGGTTTTTATCCACATATTGGATATGTGTCTGTGTTCATGAAGATACCAATTCTGGTGTTCCCCATATTTTCTAGAAAAATGTGACTGGTCCCTTGCTGACCGGATGGTAGCAGGGGAGTTCAGAACACCCAAACTCAAAAACCAGCTGTGAAACGTCCCTTCCACTCCCCTGGACCCTCCCATTCCACATCAGCAAGCTCAGGAGTGCTTTCGTCCTCTACTCTCCTGTTTGATGATGTGCATTTTCATGGGTAGAGGGAGGTGAGCCGCATTCTGCAGGTGAGCAGCATGGAAGTGGGCACTGTGGATTGTGCCACATTCCCCTTCACAGACGCCACAGGGGCTGGAGCAGGGTCTAGCTACCAGAGAGAACTGGAATCAGCAAGTTTAAACCCATTCTCAGCAAATCATGTGCAGCTTTTCAAGCAAAACTGCAGCTCATGTTCCTGTTGCCACATGAAAAAGAGTTTGAACTTCTTTGCCTTTTTAGCAGAATAATTGGTTTCTTCAAACTTGCAAAGGAAATGGTGTCATGAAGAGATGGGAAGGAACAGATGTGGGAGCTGGGAGAACAGGAAGACAGCATTAATTACACAGAGCCTGACAGGTAGAGCAGAAAATTTTACACATTTCAAAAGGAAAAGAATTAGCAGATGACTGAGAGCAGGGAAAACTGGTAATCTCTTTGAGGTGTTAAATGGCTTGCCAACCTCTTTATGGAGCTCTGTGTGTTAGAAAGAAACCAAAAACAATTAAAGCAGCAGCCTGTAAGTATCTAGATTATCATATTTCTGAATATTTACAAAGTTCTGGGTATGGGAAATGTTTATGCTTTGTAGCTTTGAGTTCTTGTGTTAAAATATAAAAAAATGACAAAATCCACAGGCAGCTTAGCTGGCCTTGCTGTTTTACCATCTCCATACATCTAACTCCCTCCTGACAAGAAAGGCAAGGGTTCCCTGTATGGTAACATCTATGGAAATTTCTAGCTTTAAAACTACATACTTTTAGCAGTGCAGAGTTTAGTAGTTTTGTGTAGTACACATTATATCCCTGAAATATAATAGGGCAAATGAAATGTGCAGCTCAGTAATGTTAAGTGATAAGCACACGTGTTTCCACCTCCCTTGGCATAATCTGATAGCCTTCTGGACACTTCCAAATTAGCACAGACCCAGGCATTAAGTTTCAGTGTGTACTCGCATTAGTACAAGTGAAGATGGTGACTTCTGAAATTCTAATGATTTAAGACTACATTTAACCCCAGATATTTCTTCCTTTGTGTAGAAATCAAAGCCTGAAAAATAAACCGTTGTTTTGTTTTCACATTACAAGCATTACTTGGCAAAAGCTGTGCTCCAAATTTTAACCAATTTATTCTTTTTTCCCCTTTATTTTCTAAGAAAGGGGAAAATGCTCTTTACTCATTACTTTCTGAAAGTTTAACGTGTATTTCTCACAGAAAGAATAGCTCTGAAATACGGTGCCACTGAAGACCCACACAAACTGTATCATGTATGGTTCTTCTCATAACAGTCCAGTTTTATGGAAAAAAGCACTGACACAGAGAGAAAGAGCAGTTACTACAGGTCAGGAAAAGAGCTCCTCTGACAGTTATTAAAGTTCAGTGTATAGGCAGTTGATGCCATTAACTTTTTTTTTTTTAAGGGGGTTGCTTCAAAAAGCCATTTAAAAGGCTTCTGAAGTTTGGCCGTTTGCTTCTGGTATACAGAGGGGAAAATAGAAAGCGCCAAAGTGTCAAAGGAGGTAGAGCAAGCAAAGGCTCTGCCAGCCCATTACACAAGGAAAATGGAGGAATTGTTAGATCCTCAACAGAAAAGGAGGGCAAATAACATAAAGAAAACACAGAGTAAAGCACCTGTCAGTGCTGGACTTGCTTCTACCTTTGTACATCAGGCTACCCGTGCCCAGGTACCCATCGCTTTCGCATCAGCAGAGGATGGTCCCAGAAAAAAAATACAGTTCAAAGAACGCTAAGATACATGAAAAACATTCAACTCATCAAGGCATGGTAAAATCATTCCTGGTGAACTTACAAGCCACTAGTAATTGCCTTTAAAATCCTGCGGAATAGGTGAGAACTCAGAAGACTTAGGATGATGACTGGGTAAAGCTTTGATACTTTGATACACAGAAAAATACTAGGAGGGATGATTTAAAACTTTCCATGACATGACTGAGAAAACAAAGCAAGAAAGGAAAGAAAAAATAAAAAATATCAACCCAAACCGGACTTTTGGTTAAGATTAAACCAAACAAACCCAACCATTATTCAGTACCCCTGTGAAACCCAGGGTGACCTCACACTGAAAAGCATGAGCAGAACTCAACTGAGAGTGAGATGGGATGAAAAGTGGCATTCGTAAAACGCCAAAGAGCATTCTGGGAAGAGGAAATAAAAGGAAAAACAAAGACTATCAAGCTCAGCAGTGAGACAGACTACAGGAAATGAAACAAATTCACATTGCGAATACCAAGAATTTCAGAAAAGAAAACCCACAGCATCATCACATGAAACACTCCAACCTCACAGCACAGGAGGACTGTTTAGTTACAGCCTAACCACAGCCTGTGGCACCAGTGTTCCCAACAATTCCCATGAGACTCTTGGACCACTGCTGAATGTGAGGTTCTTTGCAGGAGACAGGGTTTGGGGTGCTGAAATAATTACAGGTAACTCATCCATAGTCACAGCCTCTCTGGGAAATTATTATGCAGCTGCTAACTGCATAATCTCTTTAATCAGCTATATCAAAATATATTCTTGAGTAAGACACACACAGCTTTTAATTAAACACAAATAAAACCTCAAAAACCTTCCAGTTATAGATCTGCAAAACCAGCTATTGTCCTTTACATTATTTGCCTCAGAGATTTCATGATTGTTATCAAAAATATCAGATTTACTCATAGCAGCAAGTACACCACAACTGCCTTCACAAATAGGCTGAAGTTATTAGGATGTTAGTAACAGAGCTAAGCAGTGTGTGCTTCACCAGCTGGTTGCAGTTGCGTGTTGAACAACCCCAAAACAGGAAAGGTGCATAGCTGCACTTCCAGCTTATGTCTGCCCCAACAGATTACATGGGACAAGGCAACTACAGAAAACACACAGAAATGGAAAGGGGGAGAAGCTGGAAGAGAAAAAAGGCAAAAATAAGGATGAAAAAAGAATTTAGAACTTACATGTTAAAATTATCTGGAAAGATTTGAGGTTCAAAGGCAAAGAGCTTCACAGCTGAAGACGCTACAGCCCTCATGTATCAGGGCAAGGTTAAGCACAAGAAATGGCTGCAACTTTTTCAACCCCTTTAATTTAAAAATACAATATGCCCAAACTGATATTGTTTATGTGAAAAGGCTGATGTAAGAAGCTTCCTGAGCTGACAGAACATGAACCTGAAAAATACTTTTCATTTTGAAATGTAAAGAAAAAAAGTTAAAATTCAAACTTGATACAATTCAAAGACCTCTGCAATGACCAGAAGATGGAACATATTACTTTCAGAAAAAGCAACAATAAAGAAACAAAACAGCCTCAATTTGGGAATGGAAAGTTTCTGAAGTATTTTGCAGGACAGGAAAACAATTTCACTCACAGGTTCCTGAGGGAGCCTAGAAGAAAACTGGATATTCAATTTATAAAAGCAAGAAAAGAACCCATTGCAATGTTACCTTTGGCTATGAAAGATATAAATGAAAGTAAGTCAGATTCAGAACAGCAGCAGCCAAACATGCTTCCACGTTTTATGACTGACATGTAAAGTGCTTCATTAAGTTTCTCTTGCCATTCAAAGCTTTATGTTGCTAGGGTCAATAAGAGTTAAATGCCAAGGTACAAAACAGAAAGCACGGAATGTGAAAAACTATGGTAAATTAAAAACCTGTCAGTCTGCAAAACTCACAGCAAGTGATGTAGGAGCTGAGAGATGGACGAGTGTCTGCAGCTATGGCTAACAGCTAATATTCTGTCTAAAAAATACAGCTTAGACTACATTTGTACCAAAAACAGTGAGAAAGTGATGAAGGGTTTTACTGTAGTTATTCTGAGAAATGAAAAGTATCGCAGCAAACATCCATAAAGGCAGACTGGAGAGAGTTACCGCTGGTATTTTGGGAGGAGGACTATGAAAAGCTATAAAGGGGACTGTGCAAGAAGGCCAGCACCTTTCCTTAAACAGTTTAAAAGAAATATTTTGATTCCACTGTATTTTTAAAGTACCTTAACATAATTTGGGACAAGGTATTTTTATGGTGAAAGCAATGTCACATCTTGCTAACTAGATATATTTGTATGCAGACATTCTTAAGCATAATGCCAATCTTTCTTTGTATGAATTTCGGAAGGCCCTTTTAGCTCTCTTTTACTTCCTAAATAAAGTCCATCCTCTATCCTAATCTATCCTAAACCATATACTCTGTGGTTTAGCTTCCAGCCTTATTCAGACCTCCCAGCCTTGTGTTTCAGCCAAACAGTGGCAGAAAGATCTACCAGGCACCAGCCTGCAAGCTCTTTAATGTTTGATGAAGATTATTCTCATGTTTGAAGAAATCCATGTCTATAAGAAACCACTTTGCAAAGCTCTAAATATTGACCAAAGGTAAAGCAGAAAAACTCTGAAAGAATGAAATTCCAAAGCAACACAATTACATACATAGCTTCTCTGGACTCTTAACCTGGGTGGACAGATTCTTTCCACATGATCTCAGTGGTTCATCCAAACATCTCATGGCTGAATTTATTGCTACCCTATGTACCTTCCCACCTGTTTGAATCTTGTTACATATAAATTATCTTCTTGACTCTAGCCTGGTAAATTTGTGTGGCTTGCTAACTCATTTTCCTTTGTCCTTGTTTTGTTGTATCTGTCAAACCAATATGCAAGTAACATTTTCTGTCATACTAAAAGATTAGCTGTAAACAGAAGAGAAATAGGAAAGCTCTTTGCTGCAGCACAGATTTCTCATCTACTAGTATCGTATTTGACATTACAAAAATGATCATACAAACTGTGAAAAAGTGGTAATAAAACAGATCATGAAAATGTTACAAAGATTTCTAGCTTTACCATGGTAAAACAAAGGCAAAAATCTAAGCAGAAGGGGAAAAAAAAGTGAACTAATTTCTGAAAAATTCTGCATAGAAAGCAGGATGTGATTGGAACAAATAATATATATCAGAATGAGAACAGAAGAATGAAAGTATGCATATAAGCATTAAATTGATAGTATTTTCAGTGTGATGACTTCAATAATATACAGTGCTGATGAAGATTAAAAGCAGAATCTGTTGAGCAAGACCTCTTTCAGTCTGAGGGTGTGAGGTCTCTGCTCTGTTAATTACCAGCATCTCACAGGGTAGAGGCTCTTGCCCCAGGAGCAAACCGTTGCCATGGCAAATGCTCAACCTTCCCTTCTGCTTGACGGGTTTGTATTCTGTCGCTTTGAGACTGAGGCTATTGGTACCATTGGTATGCTCTTCCTGCTCACAGGCTTGCTTTGGGCAGGTTCAACAGGACTCAAAAAGCTGTAAGTGAGCTCGAACATGGATCCCAAGCAGCTGCTGGCTCCTCTGCAGGGAAAGCAGTGGTGATGCTCACATAAGACCTGCTCGGAGTCATAAAAGGGCCACCAGTCCCCACGTGAGCCATGGCCATTGGTGTGCACATCAGAGTGAGGACACTGTGAAATCTGCTTTCCTCTCAGGTGTTTGAGCAGCAGGGATGCTGACGTGTAGAGAGTTATTCTGTTTGTTGTCTGAGAGGCATTGCAGTATTGGGAGGTTGGAACTAGGTAATATATAAGAAACAAGATATTTAGCTCTTTTTATGACTTCTTTTTCTTTGTTTGCCAGAAACTTCATCCTTCAAAATAGCGAGAGGAGGAAGAGATGTGAGAAGCAAAGTACTAACTTAGTCCTTGTACGACAGCTGGCCCCAAATCCTAGCGTGCACCCAAATGAAGAGGAAGCTTCTGTTAATGTGATTTTTGAGGAGGGATTCACAGGGCAACCAGATGTGCAGGAAGGGCTGTAGGTAACAGCTACATTTATCGTAAGTAGTACCCCAAGAATCAAGAGTTCTTTCTTTCTTCCACAAACTTCAGTGTTTGGGTCATCTTCTTGGATAGTGTTTTAAGGCAAAACCAAGCACCTTTTCAATTTCTTTTTTTCATAATAAAAATATCAACTTTTTTATTCTATGGATAGTTAAATTTGCTGCCTACATTACAGGAATTATGACACAAATTAAAAACATTTGTAGCTCTTATTCTCCCCCACCAGTTAATATGAAGAGATTGCCACCATTTACAGAAAAAAAAACCCTCTAAGCCAGTTCAGAAGAAGGAAAAATCAACGAAGTGAAGTTGATTTTTATATCTTAATGAACATTCAGAGAGACCTACACTTCAGTAATCTAACAAACATGTATTTTATGAACACAGTATATACAGCACTAGTATTAGAATACTGAATAAAACATGCTTAAATGCAAAAGCTCTGTGAAAAGCATTTCAGAGTGCACAGTTCTCAGGTAACAGCAGAGATGAATAATAATTCTGTATTTGTCTATTCCAGTCTTAAGCAACTGAAACAAACATCTATTTCAAAGAAATTTAAGGAAAAATGTCAAATTTACCTACATGACTTGAATTCCATGAATGACTATATCCCTTACAGCATGCACAAAACCATAAGGCTTACATAAATGCCCTACATCATCCAAGTAGTCACTTTCAGATCTTCAAAATCCAACAGAATTATTTATGGCTTTGTATGAAATATTCATGGAAAAGTGTCCATTGCCTGGGATTTCTGCTAAAGAGTAATTTAACTTGGTTTTTTGCATTTCTTACTATCATGATAATTTAGGTCAGGCAAGAGCCAGCAATATAATTTGTCTAAAAAAAAATCTGTGATCAGTATTACGAAGTCTTGAGATTTGTAGTACATACTTTGTAAAAAGGACAATATACAACAGGTCCAAGCCAAGCCAGTTAAGGTCAATAGTAGTATTTGTTAGCATGCATGAAGAATTGTAAGCTATCTTTTTAATTACAACAGCTAACTCAATAATTCACCCCATATCTAATGCTGCTGTTACGCAACATCATATTGCACAGTAGCATTTATTTCCTGGTGCAAGCAATAAAACAAATAAATCCTGCCATATCCCTCTCCTAGTGCCTGCAGCATGCATTGAAAGTCTCTTTTCATTTGACTCTTAGAACAACAAATGCAAAGGCACAGGAGAGACATAACCGGTGCTATTGGGCTGAATGCAATGAATGCTGCGAGCAAAAATGTATGTCGTCATTTCAAGTGCTGTTGAACATGGGCCAAATGATGTAATCATTATGACAACATATTTTACCATAACTTCAATTATATTTACTTTCTAAATAGATTCTTTTTTCCCCATCTTTAATATTTTTAGCTATTTTTCTGAATAATATGATCACCTTTAACTCCACGCAATAAATACGCGAAAGACCAAAGGCAACAGATGGTAGGAAACATTAAAATACAATTAAAAAAAATTGTATAAATATATAGATGTATTTAAGGAATGTATATATATATTTTTTACAAAGAAGAATTTTCTCCAGAAAGTTTCAAACTGCCATTTTCACTTTAAGTATCTGTGATTTTATGACCACCAGATGTCATAAAAACATCTACATTCCTACTAGCAAGCAGAAGCTGCTTCTATCCCCTCTTCTCATGCTAGCTTTGCTTTGCAAGTGCTTTCTTTCTGGAGAAGGAAAAGTGGAGTTAAGTGAATGTCATTTAGTCTGGTGAGGTGTCTGGTAAAGAAACAAGCAAATGCAAATGTCTTAAAACATCTAAAGCTTTCCACAGCTGTGCTCTCCCCACAAAACCCTGGCCTGACATAACAGGGTTGAGGCTGAGAGCAGAAGCCAGAATTCTGACCCCTCTCCAACATCACTTTGCCCAGCAGAGCTCAGTGCCTGCTTTCCTATCATTGACCTCCCCAGTTTATGGCTGCCCTTGGGATAAAGCTGCTGCCTGCATGATCCCAGCCACCAAAACCGCACTGAGCAGCTCCACTCACCATCCCCCTGACATCTCTCTGTCCTGCTGCTGGTCACTCTCAGCTTGACGGATAGCTACTCCTCTGCCTGAGAGGATCCAGCTTGGTCCTGAGCGTCTCCAGGCTGTTCCTGCCCTCCATACCAACTAATGATGATCATGTGCCCCAACACAGACCGTACTAAAGAAGCCTCAAAGCTGATTTATGCTCCTGCCCTCCTTGGACTGTATTTACAAAGATGTGTACAGAGAGTGATAGAGCGCCCCTATTTATGTATTTCAGTTTGCAAAGGCCACAATATTGTAAAAGAGATCAGTATTCTCATGCTGAAAAAAGAGTTAATCAACAGTAACTACTAAATCCCACAAGTAAGAATTTTAAGATGCTTTGAATACGATAGTTATGTATCTAAAGAAGTTATATATCTAGACAAACACATATGACAGATATAAATATTACATACTAACTATTTAGGCAGCCACACAGAAAAACACTTCTTAAGAATAGTGCTAACAACCTAAAGTCCCAAAGTTTTCAGGCTATTCAAAATACACCTCTGAAGGTTACCATACGAATTCATTTTCAGAAATTACTACTGCACTTAAAAGCACAGTGGTTTTCAAGACATATATCTCATGTTCCTGTTCTCTTTCTGCTCATGTCTACTTTATCTTTTTGCATATTTTATATGTATTCATAATTAAAAAGCAGCCTTGGCGGCACAGTAAGTCCTAAAAGGTATTGTATATCATATACTACATGAATGTAATGGATAAAGACTAGGATATATTTACTTCACCTCAAGAAAGCCATTTGCACACAGCAAAATGGGAATCAGAACAATGTACTCTAATGTCAAGTAGTAAAACAAGAAGAATCAAAAATCATCTATCTTTTGCATCAGTTTGTCATTACTATTTTAAATAATACATCTCAAAAAAAATCTTTCTGGTAATTGAAAGGAAGCAATGTTCTCAGGAAGCTGGTGTTTTTCCCATTGCTACCAAATAATTTAGGATGGCACATAATATTTTGACAGCGCATATATGCAAGTGTGTGTGTGTCTCTATCAGGCAGAAATTCTCCTCCAAGACAAAGGCTCTTTAAAAAGTACAATACATAATGACATCAAAGGCTCCAAACCCTGAGGAGGTCTAGCTGAGACCAAAAATGTAATGCTAAGAATCATATCTAAAAGGTCATTTTAGTTAATTAACAAAATTGGAGAAATTACGTGTAATTTCCAATTCTAACTTCTCAGTCTCAACAAAACAAGCTCAATGGGAATTCTTGGGAGCTTAAATTGTTTTATTAATAAGGATGTTGCTTTTGATTTAGATTGCCAGAAGTTGTAGGATCCACATGTTTTGAACAAGACAGTCTGTGTATCACCACTGAAGTCTTCATCATCATTTCATGTTGGTCTGCACCAAAGCCAGGTATGAACTTTGAATTTCAGATATTGAGTGCAAAAAAAGGTCAACAGTACACTGGCAATAATTTTGCAAAGATGAGTCAAAAGTTAATAGGAAACAGCTAATAGGATCAGCTCAGGCTTACTAGATGCAGACCTTTACTGTGAATGTATTTACTGGTTTCAGCTTACCCTACTAACATAAATGGCACTTAAATTAGTCTCCAGGCATTTTGGTTTTCATTATGCTGGAGGCTGTTAAACATTGCATACATACATACATCCAGAGCTCACATCTGTTCTAACCCCAGTAGGAAATTTTCTTCAAATACTGTTCCCTCCTACAAATAGAATAAAGCTTCACTAACAGTAATATTCAGGAAAAGTTAATTACATTTGCCCAGTTGACTGCTTGAGTAAAGCAAATGTTTTGCTTTCTAGTTTCAGAAGGAGAGATGGTAGCTGAGACCAGCTGATCTCCTGTTGTCTTCTGATCCTTTTGGCTGTGCCTAGTCCCCAGTACTCAATTGTCACCTCCCATCTTATCACATTGTCGTTAAAACACTTCAGACTAGGGACTTTGTCCTTCTCCTTCAAGGAGCTGCTTAAGCAAATGTGTCCTAATATGACCTGCAATAACTCCCTTGATTCTGGTAATAAATATTGTGAAATTGCTGGAGAATGTTCCTGCGAGGAGATAAAAGACACAGGGAAGAGGAGGATTTCTATATGGGCTTAGCCATAGCTGCCTGGTATCTCCTGTGGTCTCTTTCAGGAGAATCTGGCTGCAGATTTACATATATATTAACTAGAATTACAGTCCACATATTCTTCTGATTCTTTTCTTTCTTTCTGCCTTGTTCCATCCCCTTTCAAAATCACATTTAAGCCCTGAAACTCAATAGATCTCTCTCCAACCTCACGTTAAGTGTAAGTTCACATTCTGATGACTTTTTATACCAATTTGTGATAATAAGGTTTGATACACATCTATAGCACCACCATGTCACTGAATCTGTTTTTATTTCGTTAAAAGCTCAAGTCAAAAATGTGATTAGGTGGGTTGTAAAAAGACAGATCAAAACCAAAAGGCAACCTTTTATCTACCTACCAGAGAAGAAAGAAAGGAAAACAGTTCAGTTTTGGCAAAACCTGCTATAAGTTAGCAATTATTCACTAGAAGAAAGATGGTTTTAATATAAATATGTTAAAACCCCTTACATATTCCTTATATATATGAAACACAAAGTTTCTGCCTGTTCTTCATTTATCATTTTTATGCGAATTAATTGCCTCTATATTATAGAACTCCATCTGTTCAAACAAAAAGTTACCATTAAATAAAGAAATAGCATTCAGAAATTCAAAAAACATGTTATTAGCAATATTATGAATACAAGGAAACTATACATGCATTTTGAAATTGTGCATTCTACTCTCACAGGACTATTACATTTACTTTGCATCCTCACTTTGCTTTAAAAAAATAAAAATGGTATTTACCTATTTGACAAACCAGTGAAGGAATCTTGTCTTCATAACCTTGAATGATTAAAGTAAAGTCAAAGAATTGTAACCTCAAGAGACATAGTTAAAAGAAACAAGAATATTCTTTTGCATAACATAACAGGTTTTCCTTCTCCTTTCAAAGTTACCCTCCACACAGACACTTTATTGTGCTGGATTCTTTGCAGTGGGTGGGAAGCATCATCTTTAAATTCTTCTTGCAATAGCACAGATTGCAGCCTGAAACACTGATCCGGTGAAGCCAAACAGAAATATTTGGATTTGGGGATTTCACTCAAAACAAAATCTGAAAAGCATTTGAAGTCAAGGTTGCTGCATAGCAACATTGGTGCACAGATCAGCACTGCCACAACAAGTGCTGTTTTCCAGGAAAAGGAAGAAACCCAAAACAAACCCAACACAGAAAAAAAACCAAAACCCCTCAACCTTACCTGGCCTGAGCATTAATTAAAACATAGCAGACTGAATATCCCCAGAAAAATATCACCATGCTCAAAAACTCCTCCAGCCAAGCAGCAGTGGATATAAAATCTAGCATTTCAGTACTTTGTAAAAATAGAAGAGCAAAGGTGAGGCTTCAGGGAATATAGGAAAAGCATATAAATTAAGAGTCATGGCAGTACAGGCACAACAACTATTAGAAGAAGCAGTAAAGCAAACTGTACACAGGATAAAAGAACAAATTAAAGTCCACCTATTAAAGATGGATGTCTAGTTGTTGGAATTTAAATGTACCAGTTAGGCTGGGAAGATCAGAATCAAATTAAGTTAAAAAAACTTGTGGTGCTTTCTGGCCCAAGAAAGGCACATATTCAGTCCCCAATTCTGAATTCAAAGTACAATTCTGAATACACCTGCAAAAGACTTCTGCTCAAAAGACATTTCTGTTCAACAGCAACATATACAGGTAGGTCATATCATGTTAATCTCGTGGATTATTCCTATCTTCTTTGCCTCTTCCCCAACTCCAAACCAAGCAGCTAAGAAATCCATACACAAAATCCAGGCAGCAGCAAGCTGCTCACCTCCCCCAGGGATGGGGCAGGCAAGACGTAGTGCTTGGCGAAAGCAACTGGATGGCTAATGCATCACGGGAAAATACTGCAAAAAGTACTCAAACATCCTCTCATGCATGGTGCAAGGATATACATCTGAATGCACCTCAGAGCAAACGCACCTGTTCACCATGGTAAACTGCCACTGCAAGTCAAGAAAAGATTGCTTTTTCTGTATTCATATGCGTCACTGGACCAAAGCAGTGCACAGAATACTCTGTGCTCCACTGGAGAAAGCTCTTTAGTAATAACCACAAGGAAAACGGCCAATGAGACCCCGAGGAAGCAATAACCAGTGAGCTGATGATGAAAATAAGAAGAGAATGTGTTATTTACAACCATATAAAAAGGAGCCTATTGGGTAAGGCTTTTTGCAAAAACAATCACAGCAGAAACTCAACTTTCAATCCTCTTGCAATCCATGCTGACCTTTGCCACCACATCTGTCATGCAGCTACAGCATTTGGATTAAATAAGTGGCCCTGCTTGTTAAAGCAGAACTTCCTAGAGGTTAATATCTAAATTTAAACTTGCCTTCATACTGCTTTGGTGTGACTGAATGGCCTTTAGAAATTTATCATTGATCTCTATGGAATTATGAGACAAACTATTAAGCTGGGGTTATGAGCCCTATTATTATGCCAGAACAAAAGTGTTACATATGGCAATTCATGGAAAGGGGTCTAGAACTACATGGGACAGAAAATTAAACCCAAGTCCCAAGACAATTCCCCTGAGAGAGCAGCTACTCTACCGGTACGTTATGCACGGCGCACACTGAAGGAAGCATTGCACTTTATGATATTCTCCCTCGCAATTACTCTTTCTAAAATTTCCCAGTTATCAGCTCAGCTTTTTCCCTCCTTCTCCATTAACAGAAGATAAAATCAACAGAATCAGAATCAAAAAAAAGCCTCAGCAGAATGTGGGTGAAATCAAAAATAAACTCCTTGTTCTTACCATTCCAACCAGACACCGCACGATGCCAATCCCATCTCCTCCAGGAGACATGTGCAAGAACAGTTCCTAAAGATTCAAGTAAAGGTGATGAGTCAGTTCCTCTATCTTGATCAAATTTGCCTGGAACTGCAACAGCAGCAAAATGCAGTTTTATCTCTAAGAGGGGGAGGGAAATAGAGGGCACACATTCGACACAAAGGACAGAAACAGCACATTCCAAAACCTTAGATTCTTATTAAGCCAGAACAAAAGAAAAACAGTGACAAATGTGCTGTGCTGTGAAGTCGATAATGGAAAAGGTAAAGAAAATGTACGTTATGCACAAGACATGAGGATGTTATAATTCTTCACAGCACAAAGTTTGCAATATTTCAGTAAAAAAACCCCAACCCTGCTTTGTTCACAAGGGACAAGCCTACCTCATGAGCACATACTCCAGGCTCTAAGACTTTAAACTATACAAAATATCATGGGAATGAAAAAGTGGATTAGGCCATGAAATACGAGCATGGTTCTATTAAATAATATTATGATACTTCATATTGTAAAAAGAATGAAAAAGTAGAACCACTGGGTTGTGAAAGTGCTTCTTTCCTCAGATAAATGTGGAGTATAGCATTACCTGATCGAGGGGAAGGAAAAGCTGTTGCTTCAATAGTTTTTCTAATTTACTGAATTTCTTAGAATATACTGGCAAGCTGAAAACCTCTAACCAAGATTTATAGAGACAGAGGAAAGTCTCAGTGAGATAAAATACGCTGTCAGTAATACAGACAGCCTGGGCATCACCACCCAGGGCATCCCACCAGCACCAAGGATGAGCAGGGTGCTTCCCCCACCTGCATCCATGGGCAGCTGCAGAACAGTTGTTTTTTCCAGAGCTTTGGTTTAAAAGAGGGATGGGAGATGCTATGGCATCCAGTGAGATTCAACAACACTGAGCAAGAATCTGATCTTTTCTCACAAAGTGTGTAAAAGTTGCACTGGGCGGAACAAAAAGGGGATGAACTACAAAATGCCACATGAGACATAAAGTGGCTGCATGAATCCCACAAACTAATTGCCAAATATCCTTGTCCAAAAAAACCCAAACAAAAAACAAAATCATAATCACAGAAATGTTTCAAGATGTCAAGGCCCTGAGAGTCACCTTGAATTAGCCAGACAGAAAATAAATGCTTGCTTTGACCTGAAGCATTTTAGAATGACTCTATCTTATCTTAAGAGAATTATTTCCCTGCCTCAGTGTCCATCATCCTTTTTTAAAGGCACCTCAAAAAAAACATTTCCAAGAAGATATAAATATTTTTTATATCCACATGAGTGTTTTACTGTGATGAATGGAATCAGGAGCTGTAATCCAAGGCTGAGGTACCATAACCCTGTACTATGCTGCTGTGCAGAGCCTCAGTGATTCTGTAGGACTCTGCAGAGCATGGTACCTGCTGCAGAACAGGGTATAAAGATCTGCCTCTGCTATGTACGAATCGCTTGCTTCTGCAATCAGCAGGAAAAGTTCTATAGGGCCTGAGCTGAAATTGAAAATTATACTAATGAGCCTACATGAAGCTACACAAACAAAATTCAAATGCATTTATAAAGCTACAGACAAATATTTATGTATAACAGCTCCTCCAATGGCAATGTGATAGCTATTCCATTTCTGAGTGGCAACAGTTATCCAGAAAGGCACATTAATGCAACGTTGCTGCACACAGAGTAGCTTTAATTATGTCAGTATAATCAAAGAAACAGGTTTTTAACATAAGCAGGACTTTATTTTTACTGTGGCCATATTTAAATAGGAAATAAAAAAGTATATACCATCTATATAATAAAACTGATTGGGAAAACTATTATATTAGGCCATCACTACACTAACAGAAGCTCTACTGAATCTAGTGAGCCTAAAACGAAAGGGATTCTCTGATGAAATAGGTTATTTTGTCCAGGGAAGAATACTACTCTGCAGATTTGAAGTCTAAAGTCTTACTGCCAGACTCAGGGGTCGTCCTAGAGCAGAGAGGCCTCCAAAACCCCTATAGAATTCAAGTATGTTCTCAGGGGCAAGGAAGAAAAGGCTTTGGGGAACCAATAAAGGACATGTATTGAAAACAAGTTCTGGATTATAAATCTTGCAGAAACAGATAAAAGATGTTAAAATAATTTGTACATCCACTCACCTGAATAAAAGCCAATTTAAATAAACAAAATATTTTGTTTTCTAACAGCTTTTGAAATTTACTTGAAGCTCCCAGTTCAAATAAAACAAGCTTTTATTAGGCAGTAAAAGACTGGAATACTTAAAATTGAAGTGATCTAAACAAGGCAAATAGAAGGCATAAGGGAATGACACAGTGGCTTGTTAGGAACGGTTCACAGAGCAATCTTTTCAGTGAAAAAATTCCCTCTACGTTTGAAGAAAGAGTGCCTTTAATAGGAAAATTAATTCAGAATGTTGGCTAAATTAAGCCTGGAGAGTTTGAGAGGGAAAATAACAAACTTGATGGGTGCTTGACTTCCAATTTATGCCCCAGACAAGTCTGAAATAAAATAACTTTGATTCACATTAAAAATGCACTCCTGTAATTGCTTACCTAGCCTGATCTGTGTATACATAGCATGGCTGCCCTTACCTCTCGGCTCTTCTGGGCATCAGATCAAGAGTTAGACATTGCAAAATTGAGTGGGTTGTGCATAACAGCAAAGTTTGCTCATCTCCCATAACAGCCTTATCCCAACCATTCTGCACTCCCCTGTGCTATGAGCTTGCTGTGAAAAAGTGAGTTGGTGTTCGTCTCCAGAGAAAATGAGATCTGAGAATTAATGTCTTGGTTGATATTTCTACTGTTTTCTACAGTGGAAATATCTACAGGGTTTGACTGGGTTTACTTACTTTGAATAAAATATGGAATTCTGTGATAAGTCTTTTTTGGACACTGCAATGTTTTTTAATAATCTGCCCTTGGAAGTGAAAAGCCTGCACCCCCTTTAAATTGAAAACTGAAACATTTAATTTGCTTTTTCAAATACAGGCTTTTGCAGTAGTGATAGGAAAGACTCCAAAGAGTTGGCAACTTGAGTTTTCATTTAGATAAGGTGGCCATGGCCAGAGATGTTATTTAAGCTTATCCCTGACATCACAGCATCTTGGCTCTGCTGGACAGTGTTGGGACTCCTTGCAAGGAGAGCTTTTCTTGCAGAGTGTCAGCAAGTCTAAATCTTATGTCTGTTGGGGTATGGGAAGTAGGGGGAAATTATCTGCTATGTCAGAACTTTCAAACATGCAGTAATTCCATACCATTAACAGGTTCCTCCAGAACATTGATCTTAACAGGTATTAAGGCATTTTG
Source organism: Psilopsiagon aurifrons (assembly GCA_025447955.1). Taxonomy (NCBI): domain Eukaryota; kingdom Metazoa; phylum Chordata; class Aves; order Psittaciformes; family Psittacidae; genus Psilopsiagon; species Psilopsiagon aurifrons. The sequence goes on along the minus strand of JAOEHY010000428.1, from coordinate 17,268 downwards.
TGTTTAACTATCCCATAAAATACATGGAGAAACCAAAACAGGCTTCACAAAGTCCTAAGGACTAGCAAATTCAAACATAAACATACTAGCTAAAAAATATCAGCTAATCAAAGCCAATAAATATCAGTTACATATATTTGAATTTGCAACTAAATGTTCAGTGATCTGGGCTCAATCTCTAATATTAACTCTGACACTCATGGAGGGGCATTCAAGGCATGTATTAGCCCTGCTAACACTGCTATAATTAGTACTGTAAGAGAACTTCACTGCCTGGACAGACAAGCGCAGCAGGCTGACTTGATAAGTCAGTAAAATGTATAGGCACTGTTTTCAGATGCTCTGGTAGATTTTCAGAATCACTTGCAGTTCTCTGGTGTGCTTTAACATGGCAGAGGATGTAGCTGACTTACGAGCTGTGATTCAGTTGTAAAAAGCTTCAAAAAGAAGAATCAACTTATTTAAAGCCCACAATCCAACTTCATTTAGATATGCCAATAGACAAAGACTAGCCAAGAGATATGGCAGGATGAGATTGGCATTTTGACATTGAGATGCACAAAGGCACATTATGTTCTTCTCTTGCAATAGTTTCAATTTGGTTTTAATCCAAAATTGCTTTAATAATATTTCCCCAACCTCTTTCCTTAAGTGAAAGCTGCTAAAATTGACAAACATATCAGAATCTGATGCAGAACTAATTAAAGAAAAAGTGATTCAATTACTTCATTTCATGACAACACATAAAGGAGCCAAACCTGTAGCTTGATCTGAATTAGCATCAAAAAGAAGAATGATACACTTATTACACCAATTTCCTATTTAACACTTACTTGAGGAACTTACCCAGCTCTTAAATACAGGCCATATGTCTGCCTTCACAGTAACTTATGCAAAGGTAATGCTTCATTTGATTCTCTCATATAAATGATTATGTTAGTATATTTTGACATAGGACAGTATTCAACCCTGGTTTGCAAGGACAGAGCAAGTGATTAAAAAGGAAAAAAAATTAAGAAGAAAAATAAAACCCTCTAGTTTTTCCTTTCCATGTACCTGGCTAATGGATATGTTGTTGTTGGCATCCTATGTTATGCCTCCCTTCTCCCAGGGTATGAAATTTGGTGCAGCTTGTTCTAAGAAAACATGAAGGGCAATAGGCTCAAATTATAGACAAGAAAGGTGACAACTTTCTGAGCAGGATTTTCATTAGAGGATTATAAAACTCTTTAAAGAAATAACATCATTACTTATTGCTCTCCTCCCATCGCAGCTGGGCTCGGTAGAGGATAAAGTTTCAAGAGGTTTTTTTCCATTGCCAGAGGAATTTGCTGTTGCTGCATGTGTTGATAACTGAGAAATTAAAATGGCATTGAACATTGTCAGAATTAAATAATATTGATAACAATTATATATGCTTCTTAATTGTTAGTCTTCAGGTATGTCCTACTCCTTTCTGCATCTGTGTGGCCTGACATCCAAAGTTTCATGAAGAAATGTGTTTGAGTAACATTGCAGACAAATGGTACAAGAGCATAACACAGCATGCAACAGGATCCCACTAGTGCCTATTTGCAATTAGAATAGCTCAAATGTGTTGCAAGTGTTCAAGATAGTACAAATACAGAAGGGTTTGGCCAGCTGGGGAGGACTATCTACCTACTGGAAAGATATTTAGCAATATTTATTTCCTATGGCATGCATATATAAGCCTAAACAGGTCCATCCTTGTTCTGGGTAGCAACATATTTCCTCTTTCTTTGGAAATGGGTGGTTTGAAAAAAACTTAGACATGGCAAAATTTTGTTCCAGTCACAAAAGTAGCCACAACAGATATGAGTTAATTTGACTGTATATATGTCTGGATTGCCCAATTAAATTGTAACGAATCCCTAAAAGTGTAAATGCCTTTTCAGTTTATTTTCGCAAATCCAACATGACAATCAAAAAAACCTCTGAAGAGCAAGGAAAATATCTGCCATTAGTTCACAATATGACCTTTGGGGCAGTCACAACTTCTCTACATATAGTTTTATCCATCAAAAAATGCATAGGATAGCTCTTAGTGAAAACTCACTGCAGTGTTTGCTCTTCCAAAGCACCACAGGTACAAATTTATGTAGTATATCTAATCACAGGATTAACAGTGGGCACCTAATCAACTGCAGAAGAAGAGGATCAATGCAGTGAGGGAGAATCCAGCTGTGTCCATTCAGGAACCATTTTACATAAAAATTGCACAGATTTTACTTAAAGAGCCATTAACAGCACTACGGAGCTGAGATGGGAAGTGGCTCTGTTTCATTTCCAGGCATACCATGTTCAATCAACAGCATTAACTGGGAAAATAGCAAGTAGCAAGGAGTAATCCAGGCACCTGGTACGTGAATAGCTCATCAAAAATCAATTCTTCTGTAACCACTGATTAATATAATCTAGTTTAACTTTTGTGATACTTTCAGCCACTCTAATAATCATAGAATCATCACAAAATCAAAGAGTTTGTGTTGGAAGAGACCTTAAAGATCATCAAGCGAAAATATACTAATTCTCTCTAGAGTGGAAAACTTTCTCTTTCTTTGAGTGTCAGTTTTTTGTTACCTTGCATTTTCACCCCTGGCTCCCCCCGTCCCTTCGTTCCAAAAATGCACAAAATTTGCAGTCCTGTGGTGCTAAAATCCATTATACCAAATACGCTTCACTAAGCCAAACTCAGTGCTCACAGGTAGAAGGTAAAAATAAATATGCAGTCCCCTAGACAGAAAGAAACCGGTGAGGCATACAATAAACACATAATAAATCCCAAAGCTGTTTGACAAGCTAGAAGAAAGTAAGTTAATGTTGTGTAAAAGGTACACATTTATTCCTGGATTATCATCAGTCTTCTGGATCATGGTGCAAAGATTATGGAGGATAAATAGATAGCATTTGAGTAGGCATTTTGGGTTTCAATGCCTTTCCCATAGCAGAGTTTATATTGGTCCTTGCTATTTGGCTGGTTACCAGTGAGCAGCTGGTGAATCTAGTTACAGTGTGCAACTGATGTAGGTAAAGCAATGGGATTTATTGGCAATAGAGTACCACTATTTCTTAAAAAAAAAGAAAAAAAATAAAAGCAAACCCATGGAAATGCAGAGAAATTGAAGGAAATTAAAATTCTTAAATGTCTTTTGATTTTTCTGTTTGCATGGAAAAATACCTACTGGTAAGGCCCTTATTAAAAATAAATAAATAGATTTATTAGACAGATTATGATGATTTCTGTTGCCATTTTGTTAGAAATCCTTTATTATTATCATTTAATATGAAGGAAAGAACCTTTTTCTATTCATGGGGGTTTACGGTTAATTTCTCACTTTAGGAAATCATAGCTTTTCTGGAAGTTAAATTACCAGTGCCTGCAGCTGAGGGCTTGTTCTGTTTTGAAATGTATTTTAGAGATATCTTTGGTTTCAAACCAAACTGCACATATCAACATTTACATAAATGTCATGTATTACCTACTAAGCCAATGAGAATCCTTCTTCAATAGATCAGGTAGGGATAAGTTCTTTTGACCAAAAAATATTCAAACCACTGCACATTTATATTTAATCAGGTGCATTAAAAAAAAAGACTTTTCTTAGTTGTATAACACCCATTATCAAGGAGGTTTCTGCCAAGAGTACTGCTCCACAGAAATACAAGAATATAGAGTTTTAGCCACCCAAAGTCTATGTCCTAAGAACAAGGCCATCAAAGGAAGCAAAGTCAACATAGGTGCAAAGTCTCTAGAGGACACCTGTCTTTTTGTCATTCCCTGGAAGACAGGAACTTTTCTCAGGAGACCTTTCAGTTCATAAAGATGGAAGAGGAGATGGGGCCACAATGAAGAAGTACTCACTGCTGTTTTCCTTGTACATCTAGCTGCATCTCCAAACAGGCTGCGGGTGAGACTTCTGCAATTCCAGTTGCTTGAGAGAAATTTACGTCATTCTGCCAAATCAATAACAAGATTTCTGGAAAAATGTGGCTGTCAAAGGTGATAATTAAATCTCCCTTAAAATCCTTTTACGTGAGTACAGGAGCTAGCGCACCAGTTGTGAATATATTTTCTTAATTCATTACTGCTGACCTTTTTGTAAGTCTCTAGTGGGGCTCATTTGCTCTGATACTTTTTGAGTTATATAATGTCATCAATAGTTTATGGAAATAGCTCTTGTAGCTACACTGGATAAATAGTTAGAATTTCTGCTAAAGTGTCTTGCACATGAGAGTAAGCTTGAAGAACAGGCTATTTTCCCAAAAATTATATAAGGTACAAGGGAAATCCACCTCCTTTCAGATCCAGTGGGCTGAATTCTTGCAATTCAGTTCTGCTGCAGCTGCATTTATGAATATGAACTTGTCAAGCAGTCTGTTACCTAGAAACTATGCCCTCATCAACAAGAGCATTAGATTAAACAGTATGTCTTTATCTGGAAAGCGGGGCAGAATAAAAACTAGACAGGGACAGTGACCATAGAAAAAAGAAAAAAAAAAAAAAAACAAAGAAAAACATGGAGAAATGAGCAAGGAGAGCATCTTTGGGGTATTTATAGTCGACAAGGAACTGCAGTACTAGAGCCCTGTAAGTTCTATCTCCAACATCATTACTAGACTCAAAGCCACAAAGAGATTTCCCTTTTGAAAGATAAAAATAAGGCTAAAAATATAGGAAGAGCTTTATTTTTATTCACATTTATTTTCTTGTAGACATAACTGCAAAAAAAAATTAGATAGCTGAAAATAGTCTTTAATGTGTAAGAGTACAATGGTAAATTTACAGCAAGATGAATGATAAGGTGAACACAACTCCATGCTCAAGTGCAGAGATGACAACATGACCGCAGTTATGAGAGCACTCCCAATGTATCTGTACCTTGAAAGGATTGTTTAGGTTGCACATTTTCTTAGGTAATCTGCCATCATTTGGAAGCTAGTAAAATTGAATTTGTCTCCAAGAATTAATGTAAAGGCAAATTTTCAACAGTACAAACAACATTTATTTCTCCTTTCTCCTCCCAATTTACCCATGGTTTTTCACTTTCGCATTGTTATTGTTGTGCATTAAAATTGGAGAACTTTTCAGGTCAGACTCCCATTTTCATTAAAATGTGGCAGCAACAGCTGTTTGTCATTGAACTGGAGTTCTTTTGGTGAAAGAGAATCAGTGTGTTCTACACAGCAAGAACAAACTACATTTAAATATGACTCATTCCTATTATATTGACTTTTCTGCACTGTAAATACTGAGGCACTCAGGTTATGACTGACAACATAAAACACTTGGACTATGTGACAACTGAGTATGGAAAGCATGACTCATGTCTCTGAGCATCTGTCTTGGACAAGGAATGCAGTGCCAAGGAACAGTTTATGAAGCCAGGATAGTAATGGGCTATAATGAAGCCTTCACGATTTAGGATAAGGCAGCCTAGTGGGTTTTGTAGAGCAAGATAAGAGAGTATTACACAGGAAGCCTTCACAGCATGGAAGACCTCTTCAGTGCAAGCACTAAATTGCCCTCAATTTGGTCATCCATTCCCAAATGAACCTCTTTGGTAAAAGACTGCAGCTGTAGCAAGAGTGATCTGCTGCATCTGTGTGACCCAGAAAGAATGCTTCAGCAAACCTTCACTGACTTTCCACCATAATCCCAACTACACTGGAGAAGTTGACCCTAAGACAGAAGCTCCTATTACAGTAATATGTGAGAGGAATAGACTGCATAAATCCATATTCAGTTAAAAGGGGAAAGCATGTTGTTTGTGGTGTTCATGCAGAGCTTTCTCCAAGTGCCCAGAGAACCCCAGGACTTTCATCCATGCCAATGATCATACCTCTACACCCTAAAGAAGCAGAGCTAGTGAGAGCAGATCAGGATAAGGTCTGCTCTTCCAAATAACTTAGGATGTGATAGAAGAATTTATTGCCTTGGCAAGAGTGTCAAAGTCAGAGGTTGGTATCTTTAGCAGAATGGACTAGTTCAATGGTGTATAAGAAACACTGAAAAAATTATGCTCCCTCTGTAAGCTTCCAGATCTTGAAAATCCTTCCATCAAGCATTCCCAGATAAATTGCTCACAGCCCACTAGTTAGAAGGAAAGACTGTGAAAGGATGACCTTCTGTATCACTTGCAATGTTTACTTTATACAGAAAATTGGCATACAGATACACAGCTGGGGGAGATACTGTAGCTCCAAAATGTCACAGGTCAGCCTACACTACTTTCTTTCTTTTAAAAATGCTTAGCACTTCTGAACAACTTTCAACACTGAAGCTCCACTTGCATCTGAAAGGTGGCCAGCCCTGCTCCCTCCTTCCTTTAGGAGGTGTGAACTTAAGATAGGACAAATGAAGTGACTTACAAAGAGTTGCATGGCAATATCAGTAGTTAAGATACAAACAGTAAAGGTTCCCTGCAAAATGGCTAAACAAATAGTAAGCTAAAACTATGCAGCTTGTGCACTTTTACTCTTCATACTCCATTTGAAGTAATTACATTCTGTGGGTGTATTAACCTAGTTTTTGAAGGAAGCTAGGAAGAAAATATACCCACAAAAAGCCTCCCTGAGACTAAATCCTGGCTTTTCCTCCATGTTCAAAACCACATTTCTCTCTTACAGAAGATCTCTCTGCTCAACAATTACATTTTATTGTTCAATACATGACTTTGTTTTTATTTTCTAGTCATAGCCATTATTTTAAACCACTCATTTAAAAAGTCTCAGGTCTGGTTCATGTCATAAGTAGACACTGGAAAGTTACCTTTTAATGGCATCATTTACCATTTATTTCTATTGCAATGACTTGTTTCCTTGGCTATTTTCATTTTTGCAAGAGGGTCACTCACTGCTAAAAAAGCTACAGATGCAAACCAGGCTGACTTCAGAGGGCAAAAAAATCCTCTCCATTACTTTTAATTAAACATCATACAAATCAGAGGCAAAGCTCCAGCTGCTGCACCTCATGGGCCAGGTCAGGGAGTTGCCAACAATACCAAAGTTTCAACGAAATTATAAATTTAAACAAAATATGACAATGTTCCAGGCAACAGAAGTCAGTAACCTTCATAGGTGGAAACAAATGCTTTTATTTCTATTGCCTTGCCCATGGCCTTTGAAGCCAAATGCTCCCATGTATTACTCCTCTGGAGAATGACTGAACTGTGAAAATAGTTATTTTACTTTTCCCAGCCTTCTCCTGCCCCCTGTTTTTGAAACTAGCCTCTCTTAAAACAAAACCTTTCAGCAGAAACCCGAAGGAAGAGGCAGGGAGGAGGTGGGGTTTGAACCTTTTGTGAAAGACACAGGTTTTCAATAGTTTTGTCCTTCTTACCAGGCTTTTTGTCACAAATATCAAAGAGAATGACTATTCCTTTTGCTCCCGTTAACTGCAGTCTGGCCAAATGTCTGTCATCTTCTAAAAGCTGAAAAATGAGAAAGAAAAATCAAAATAAAAATTTACCCCAGAACCTTGGGTCCTGAATTTGTGAATGATGTATACACAGCTACCTCTGACTGAGAGTTGTGAGAGTTAATATTGAGAATTATTGTAATATTGCATATTACAGCAGGGAGAATTACTTCAATTTGTGAAATACTTGTTAAATTAGTCAGGAAAAAAATAAAAATTCAAGCAATATTTTCCCAAGGTGTGTTTCATGAAGGGAAAGTGTCCAAAACAAATTTAATTTTGAAATATTTTCAAAGGGCCTGCAATCCTTTTTTGTGTTTGTTTGTTTAGGCTTTTTTTGTTTTGGTTTGGTTGATTGGTTTTTGGTTTGGGGTTGGTTTTTTGGGGGGGAATGGGAGGAAGGTTGTTGTTGTTTTTTCCCCTCCAGCTTTCCTTTCTATTTATTTCTTGTTTTGAATTAATAGAAAGCCATTCAAGTGGACACAAGAGCCATACCAAACAGTAGAAGTAAAACCAGCTGGCTGAACACAGGCCATTCTGCTCACAGCCCTTCCCCCTGCTCTGGGTGTGAGAGGAAGGGTCAGGTATGCCTTTTAAAACAACCAAAGAACACTTTCCCACAAGCAGTGTGTTACAAAGAGCTGAATTTGCAAGTTAATTGCCATACAATTTAATGAAGAAAACCCCTCCAATTCTTCAAAGGTCTTCCTTCTCTACTAGACTGCCCTTTACACGCACACAAACAGCCTAAAAAAGGGAAATTGCTGTAGTTCTACACTGACTTACAGAAAGGTAAAGGCTCTTTTTTGACTAAGACAAAACTTAAAATCTTAAATTTAATTGTCTGATTGAGCATTAAGAGAAAGCATTTGGACCTGAATGCAAGCTTTCTTAGTCACATTTTGGTTCCTTTTGTGTATTTTTAAAGCCGGTTTAGATTAATACTAATCATAATCAAAAATTAACACTTTTCTTGTGAATGATGGAAATTATCTTATAAAGGAAAGATGTTTCTAATTTAAATCCAGAAAACTGAGAAGAAAAATGTTTCTTATAGTTCCCTGAAAGCTGTATGGAGAGTGGTAAAGCTGCCCATGGCAGCTGAGAGCATAAGCTGTGGGTATCTAGATTCATTCTATGTCCCACAGGCTTTCAGTCTCTCAGGTTTGGGTTTCATAGCATAAACATTTTCCAAACTAATTCAAACTCTGTGCAACTACCTGCAAGTTACATCATCCCTGAAGCCAACCAAGCATGCAACCATTTTTTCCAAAGCCAACTGCTCAGAAAGAAAAGCCTACAAATCTCTGCTCCATCCCTGTAAAAGGGGTTTTACTATCAGTATATTACAAAAGGTGAAGGCAGAATGGAGACTGTAAAAAACTCAAACACCTGCAACTTTTGCTTTTATCTGCTTTAAACTTCCACCATTTTCTTTCTACGTCAGTGATTCAGCGTTGCTTGTAAAGGCTCCCTGTTGCCTCCAAGACCAAATACAGAATGAACAAAACCATATCAGAATATTGGCATAGAAACTGATAGTAACTGCATGTCCATGTGGCTGCCAGCACTACAAGCTGCCTTGCATCAGTTCATCAAAAGGATGCTGCTGTCCTTCAGCAATTGCTTGAAAAGCTGGATAGATACACACGAATACCTTGAATCTATCCCAATTAGTACAAATGGAGGTAGCTGGTAGAAAACACTAGATTGATGAAAGTAATGCAGGTCTGCACTTCAATCAGAGTGAAGTCATGATTTCACCATGGAAATAGCCTAGAGCTGAGCTGGTGATATTCTTCAAAGCACGGTGCCCAGAGGATGTATTACTCTTCTAAATAAAGCACCAATTTGGAAACACAGCCTGAAGAAGAGCAAAGCAACTCCAGAATCTCAGTTTAAACAACCTAAAATCTGTCCTGTATACAGTGCCAATTTCTCCTTTTACATTCCTGTTTTGCACAAAGGCAAATAAGAGCAAAATTTGGCCCTGAAATTGCCAGCAGTTCTTTGAATACAAATTTAGACTTTTAAAATATGCAAGTATATATAAAAGCACAGCTCAGAACTTAAAACACAACCAGAACTGGCTTTTAAATGTCTGCACTCTTTTTTTTCTAGACCAGACAGACCAGCACTAGCATATGGCCGCTGGCATATGGCCAGTGCTCCACCACTAGAGGAATAACTCATTTTTACCAGTGCTGGCCCTGAGACTCACACTCAGCTACACTCTTGACCATCTTGCGGTGTGGAGCATGATATACTTGATCAAGAAGCTGCTCAGACATTAACAGAGTCTCCCTGGATGCAGACCTTGTCTGCAGGAGGAGTCTGGCAATTTGGTTTTTTGTCACATTGTAGGCTTTTTTGATCTTTCATAGGATTGCTAACATAGCAAAAATATTCAGTGACATATTTTCAGAGTTGGAGTTACCAAATGGAAAGGCCAATGACTGGTAAGTTGAAGCAATGCAGACAGCGCAATCTGCACGTATGTCTACCACCTTCAACTAATTGTGCTGTGTTGGTTTGGCAACACTGCTGCAGTGAGAATAAGTCATAACAGCTGTTAGATTTAGATGTCAGACCAAAACACCACCAAAATTCCTATAGCTTGGCATAAACCATCAAATATTTCCTATTTTATTGTAATTTGTCTTAGGGCTGGAATAGGAATACAGTCCTTGAGTATCATTAAATGTGCCCTCTGAGCACCACCTCTTCTATATGGAAGCTTAGGCAGGATGTAAATAGTCCAACCAAGTAAAGGAAAGCTACAAATGATGTGACATTTTGGTGGGCGCAACTGATGGCATCTCAAATGGACTCAGAGTTGTCTAATCAATTATATGTCATTTCTACATTCCAGGTGTGACACACGGAAGCCAACAGAGAACTTAGGATCACAGTAAAGTATTTTCCCTAGCCAAAATTCGTACAGTACAATTTACAGCAAAATGGTTTAAAGAAAATTGGGATGGACAAGCCTCATTTTTCAGACGCAACTGCTTCAAAGGAAAAATTTGTTTAAAAGATTTCTATTATTTTTTTAGTGAATAAAGGTCTCATCCCTTAGCCCTCTCTATCAACAGTTACTTTAATTAAACTTTCCAAAAACTGATTTCAGGATTTTCCTTTGACTCGGTTCTTTCACTGAATCAGTGCCATCTCATACTTCTAAAAGATTTCTGAGCACCTCTTCGAGATTGGTACATTCGGCATAAGGTGTGCAGCTGCCTTAGGTTTGTTCAGCCTTCACACAAATAGTTACAAAAATTCATCAGCTCATTACAGCAACTAAACCTCCCAGGAATTTTATTGTGCAGGATGGTAAACTGCATGGCAATTAACCAGCAATTAATTACTTCAAAATATATTCCCTTGATCTCTTGAGAATGGGATGACTACCTATTTTGAATTTTAAACAACAGCGCATTCAAGCAGAACAAGGCAGCTTCAACAAACCCTTTCAAATAGATCCTGTGATGCCAAGCCCAGTTCCCCAGTACTGGTGTTACTTGGCCTAGGGTCATTTCCTGTATTCATGGCAAAAATCAGTCTTACCAGTTTTATTGCAGTGGTGCTCAGGAGCATCAGTGTTTGGTAGTAGTCATGATGTGTGGTGTGCTGCACAAATATAATATAACTCCCCTGCATCACTGATTTTGCAATCAAAATTACAAGATTTATGTTTGGAGCCAGACTTTTATAGATAGAATTAACCTTTAATATCTTACTTTGTATCCATGGGTCTGTACATGTTGTTATTATTTATGAGTCAAAAAACACTGACTTTAACATTAAGATAAATTTTAGTGAACCATTTGAAGCTCCAAAAAGCGTGCATGATGTACTTAAAACAAATATGCCATATATCTTACTATTACAGCTCTCCTGTCCCTACTTATCTTGCATTTCATTTTCTTCAGTGAATCAAACAGGACCAGAATACTCAAACTCTGGAAGTAAACAAAAGTCCTTTCTATCATGTAAAATACACACTTTTATACAATCTTGTTCTCCCTAGAGTAGTTCCTCCACAGGCAAATAAAATCATGTTATCAAATAATTCTCATAGATATGACAGTCTCCTTTTTTGTTGTTTTCTATCTCTTTATCTTGAACTATTTCAAAATAACTTTAGGCATAAATTGTGGCTTTTTAAAATTATAACATAGATACTGATACTTTCTATTTAGGTTCTGAATTTTATGTCCATTTATTAACTCCAAGGATTTAAACTTCCATGCCCTCACCTTGTATCCATTTGTCAAATAATGTAAAAAAGGATTTTCCAAAGGGGTTAAAAGAATATTTGAAGGCAACAAGAAAATAGGAAAGACAGTCTGCCGCGCACACATATGCCCTTTTTACACCAAGTTTTCTCTCCACAACTTACTGTGATCAAAATAACGTTACCACAATGGCATCTTGCAGATTGCAAAGAGACCTCATTATGCCAACAGGTTTGCATTATCATGTTAAAAAGACTTATAAAATACCTGCATTTACTTTGGAAATTAGAAAATTGCTGTTGAAAACTAGCGATCAAAAATAAGATCAAAGTAATTTTGCCTATGCCAAATCAAGGTTAAATTATAAAACAGACACATTTACTCTGCTATTTATAAATGCAGACGTATGTCTCAGGGGTTTTGTGCATAATATAAGGCATGCTTTAAACTTGGCCACCAAATGACAATGCTTTGCTGTTTTTCGGGGGTGGTGGGGAGGTGATAGGGAATAAAGACACATTTTGTCTTCATGTGAGCTTTGAAATGGCTCTGTAATGGCTCTTCACTGAGAAAAAGGGTTAAAGCAACTCTGCTCTTCTAGGTCTACAGTGCATTTTCATTACAGCATGTTTGTGATGCTCTTTGCTCCCTCATAGCTTCCCCAGTAATAACTCTCCTCTTCCCTCATTACTTCAGAATATATGACTCTTTCTGGTTTTCCAGCCAGGTGTTCTTTTGGTAGGGGGTACCTGATTATTGTCAGAATATTCCCAGGCTGCGCTTCTGTTTGAATTCAAGGGAATTTTGAGCCATGTCTCAAAGACCAGGCTTATGAAGTTTTAAGACCAGGCTTATGACATTTTTACCAGCCAACACAGTCACAATGATTATGCCTGTACTTGTCAGACCTGTCCAAAAATCAATTTGAATTTTTTCACTTTTAAAAATAAATAAATAAAAAAAGAGGGAGAGAGAGAGATAGCCAAATGCTCCATACCTGGCAGTTTTCAAGACCAGGTTGTATGGACTTAGAGCAGCCTTGTCTAGTGGAAGGTGTGTCTGCCCATGGCAGGGGGTTGGAACTGGATGAGCTTTAAGGTCCCTTCCAACCCAAACCATTCTGTGATTCTATGAAATATTCAGGGGTTCCACAACAGTCAGCTGAAACTCTGCATTTTAGATTAAGCTCAGTTTATGACTGATATCTGACCTTCTAGTGATTGCTTATGATCAGCTCTCTATCTCCTCTCCCCTCACATCCCACCCCTCAGTCTCCTGTGCATCCCATGTGTGCCTCGGGGAATCAATCAGTCACCATTGCCTGTGCACATTTCATGCCTTTTTGAAGACCCACACTAGCAAATGTAACACATCATAGATGGAAAAGTAAGACCAAGCATCTCTCTATCCTCTCTTGTCCCTCCCCTGCAGTACAGTGGATTTCATTTTGGGTGTGATGTAAAGCCCTGTGAAAGGATTTTCATTGACCTCTGGAGCCTGTGCAACCTCTAGCTCTGCCAGGCAAGAGGAGGGGAGCTGTAAATTCTCTCTTCAGGCTGAACTTGGCAGAACTAATCTCTTTTAATCTGCTCTCTTTATGGCATCTGTTTGGTCTGACAAAACTCCGATTTATTGACTGTCAGAAAAGACCACTAGGTCTATATCTTTCTTCAGTAGTTTGCTTTCTGCAATGGCTTTGGGTGGTGAGGGAGTGGATTTAAAGGAACCATTTTACCCACTTAAGTCTGATAAAGTTGCAGTGTTACAGCAACAGCTTGCATTATTCTAAAGCGAAACAAAATTTACATGTACTTCACAGATTAATGGAAAAATTAAGACTCTTATTCAGTTGATACTCATCCTTATAAGCAAATGAGGCATGGCATGGAAGAGATCTGCTGGAAGGACATCATTTTCATAGCAAGGTTATCAGGACTTTGTCCATGAACATGCACCATGGCAGACCTGAGGGCAGCACTGCTCTACCTGTATCTTTTCATTTTCCATAAGACTTATTAGAATTATCCCTATGTGTCCTAGGTTTAGTGCCCTCCACTGTTTTCAGGGTGAAAAAAAGAGACATCATCTCAGGGCTTTGTGACAGTTTAAATGATTAGTCCCATGGCTCTGACTTTATTGATTCGCTCCCTAGTGTGATCTCTTGGGAAAAAGCGTATGCATTTTGTGAAGCAGCTAGATTTAGAGACTGGAAAGAGAAGAGGCTTGAAAATTCCTAGGGTAAAAATAAGTACTTTGATTCTGAAAGATCTATATCTTTTTTTTACCCAATCTGGCAAGACTACATCAAACTAGTTAAGGAAAATATTATTAGCACTTAATTAGTACTTAAATGCCTTCAGTAAGATATTCATTGTATAATATTGTGAGGGATACTAGTTAAATATTAACTGTTTAAACACAAACAGAAAAATAACAACAGCTATCTTGACTTTACTGGTCAAAGTGAAGTTTCAACTAGACCAAGCAATTCAGCAAAGGTCACACAGATGGTCTGCAGCAGGAGCACAAACTGAGCACCAGTATTTTGTATACCGACTCAGTGCTTTAACCATCAGTTCCTCTCCTAATTACCTGAACCTATTCTACCCTAGTCATCACAAAAAGGAAGTTGGAATGCAGTTACATACCATATTTACCATCTCACCCCAAAGTATTTAACTGAATTAATCTGCAGAAAGTTATTCACATGCATGCAAACATTTGCAGAACTGGTACCTGAATGAGAAATATTTTAACACATGTGCCCTGCAACGGGAAAAATGTTTGGACCACTCTTTTCCACTATATGTATATGTTGCATCTGTAAATTGTAAGCATAAGGTAAAACTATGGCAAAGCCTCAATGGAGCCTGGAGTCAAAAACTATCTGTTTTGGTCTGCTGGTTTGAAAATGGTTTTCTTGATGAAACTCATGAGTCCACTGGAGACCGAGACACAGATGGATGAGTGGAACATATGATAAACCTGCTGCATGAGTTTATAGTTAATTGCCCATCATCTTTTTTGTCTCACCATAAAAAATTTCACACCCACCATGCACAGTAAAGGCAACCTGAGTGTCATAAACCATTTGTCTCCTGTGCTGTCTTTGCTGCACTACCCAATCGGTCTTGTTAGAGTGCTGCTGAGACAAGACAAATTCACTAAGCCTTTTTACAGCTGAAGTACACTGCATCTTTCGGTAAATGATCTCCATTCTCTAATGAGAAGAAACACCTTCCAGAGTCATTTGCATACTAATATCTTCATTTCTAAAACAATAAGCAGGCCGTAACTCACAAAGCCCTTAGAACAGAGAGATTTCATTTTCATGAGCAAAGAGCAGAGAGCTCACAAAGAAAACATACCTCCATAGGACTGTGGTGGAGGGTAGGTACTCTGTGCTCAGCAGAAAGGGCAGCTGAAAGCTCCAAGACAGGAACATTACATGGGTAGGGAGCTCACAAGAGAAGCATTCTTGTTCTCCCTCTGCCTTCACCTCTTCTATGGGGAGCACAACTCCTACCTTCTCCAGGAAACAGGGAGTAGTTAAGCTGGTAGTTAAGCTGCAGGACAAGAGGACTTGAAAACAGGAGCTGACATAGCAGATACCATCAGTGCTTCTCAAATGTGTTTATCACCAGTACATTTCTCTCACTCTACTTTTTTTATTATTACTTGGGGATAAAATATTGCAGAAACAGGTCATTTCAGGGCAGTACAGTAGTCTTACTCCAAGCAATAAGAAAGACAAAAGACTAACCACAGCACTTCTAAATCTGCTTTCAGAAAAATTTACCGTTTTGGTTGGGTGCCACAACACAGAAAAGCTACTCTTCCCTGTGACAGCTCAAAGGCAAATAGTGTCAGTCTGCTTGGATGTTGGGTCTCTTCCTGCCTTCCAGTATCTTTGCTTGTCTGAGCTGAGTCTGGTGGGCATCACCCATTTAATAAAGAAAAAAGAAAACGAAGTCTTCCTTGCACTGAGACTCTTAGAAGAAAATTTAGACCTTTTCTCAGTCCTGGTGATGTTGCCTAAGAGGCCATCTACAAGCAGCCAAAACATTTAGAGATGTCAAAGCTTCCCCAGAAAACAGCTTTTCTAAAAAACAGCTTTTCTAGTGCAATCACTGACACTTCAAGTAGAAATGAACAAAGTCTAATGGGCAGTTAAAGGAATTAGCCTCAATTCCCCTGGTGTGCTTTACAGTTCACAGCCCTGATTTACAGAACTTAAATCTTTCACAGATTTTCTCTGTTCCTTTCACCATACCAATTCCCTTACCCTTTCTGTGGCTCCCCTTCCAGTAGCAGCAAAAGGCAGAGGAGCTGCCAACACAGCGCTCCTTGCTCTCAAAGAGCTTGTGGAAACAAGGTGGACTCTGTTAAACACTTGATTTTAGAATCTGCTGAGCATAAGCAGAAGTGTCTCATAGAAGAGGAACAAACTCTTCCAACAGTCACCACGTGGACCATGCTGAGGCATTAAAAACAACACTGATAACTAAAGTGGGATGTGTATTTATTAAGCTAAAAGAGTGACAGTTTTAAGCACTTGAGAAGCTAAGAAATGAGTGAAAATAGTCCAATGAAATAAGGTCTAGAACTGAAATAAACTCATTAGCATTAGGAAACATTGCTTTCTTGCAGGTTACTACGGCAGTGCATTACAGATGACCATTCTTCCCCATTGAAGTAAGAGGAGCCATTCCACATTACATATGTTTTCTTCTGACTGTATTAAAACAAATATTAAATGGAAGGTGTTTTTTCCCATATCTTTCAAAAGGCTGCCACCATATGGGGGATTTGTTTTAATACAAGGCACAGTTTTGGTTTTTGCAAATAGAACTTCCTGTGGCATCACCTCAGTCCCTAAAAGGAGACATCACTCCAGGTCAGCCAAGGAGCTGTGGTACTGCAGGAGGAATAATGACGCAGAAATAAGCCTGTACCATGAAGGATTTAGGGCTGTAATTACCCTCCTTTCTAAAAATCTGTACTTACTGCAGAGCATGTATTTTCTCCATTTGCATTATAAACAGTTCTGAGTATTCTGAACTCTGTAATTTAAATTCTGTTGCATTGTAGCTAAAATACCAACTTTACTCCTACATATTTTAAAGGATTGTTGTCACTTAGATGCATTTTCTCATTTAGCCACCTGAATGCCTAAGCATACATAATGCTTTTCCATGGTGAAGATCTTTATTTCTCACCCATCTTTTTAGAACAGAGGAGAAATGCAAAATGGATCCTTCAGAAATGTGAAATCATTAAATAATGTTGTTCTGTGTCTTATTTAACTCCCTGACTTAGCAGTAACCTGAATTATAAAAATACAAAGAGAAACACTGAGCAGTTACCATGCCATGGTATTTTTTACTTGCCTTAAATTGTAACACACATTTTGAACAGAATATTTTATAAGAAAACCTCCTCTACAGAAGTTTCATTTCACTGCATGACAGATGAGCAATTAAAATAAGGCTTGCATATGCTCATGGCCAAGTTGTGACCACAAGGTACTTGCAGCTAATTCAGTTTCTCAAAAAAAGGGGGGGGGGGGGCAAAAATCCATCCTACTTATTT
>JAOEHY010000426.1:0-16311 GCA_025447955.1 Psilopsiagon aurifrons | reverse complement strand
GTTGTACGTTTGCAGGGAACAGACAAGAGTCACATCTGTGTGTGACACGCAGCCAAACCGAGCGAAACCCTGCCCAGGCGACGCCGCCGAAACGCAGGCGCTGCGGCCCTCCGCGCGCAGCCACACAACGGCCACCGCGCGCGCCACCCCGGAGGGAGCGCGCGCGGGGAAGGTTTTTGGGCGGGGGGGGGAAGCGGGTCGGTGGGGAGTGAGCGCCTTTCCGCGCCCTCCCGCGGCCGCACATGTACCACCAGGCGCGGGGCTCGGCCCAGCGCGGAAGGTAGGTGCTGCCGTTAGCTGCCGTTCCGCGGCTGTCGCCTCCCTGCCCGGTCCGCGGCTCGGCCAGAGAAGGGCTGCGGGCCATCTGTCCCTGCTTGGCGCCCTTTCTTCCCTTGCGAAACCTTCCCTTATCCCCGCTTGTGGCAGATTTGAAGCGGTCTCCCGCCTGTCTCCCGCTCTCACGGCGTCGAGGGGGTGGGAGACCCCTAATGCGTCGCCTGGGTTGCTGAGGAAAGGGAAGGTGACAGGAGGCTGTCGTGCTTTATCTGTAGGTACCGACAGCAGAGCCTGTCCGGCCACCCCTCGTGTCCTGCCTGTGAAAAGAGGCCATGAGACTCACTAGCTCGACCCAAATTGGGTCCCTTCCGCAGTCTCTGCATAAACACGAGAGCAGGAATGGGTATTTCGAAAGTGAATATTAGGAGAACTTTTCAGGTAAGACGAAATACATATACCAGGATATTTTGTCGTCTCTCCCTTTTGATGTGGGTGGACATTTTAATGACCTCACAGGCACGTAGGAGAATCGAGAGATGAGTCAAGTGTGCAAAATAGGTAGCTGCTTGGCCCTTCTGATTTTATCTGATCTTCTGTGGGCTAAAACCACATTGGACTCTGAATGTAATGAGCAGCATGTCCCTGTGAATCACCGAGGTTCTATGCTTTTCACCATATTTTTTCCATCTTCGTGCATTTCCCATGTATGTTGGAAGAGGGAAGGGTAAATTATTAATATCAAAACCAGGTTTTCACAAAAACTGGCTGGCTGTATCTCAACTTTATCTGTGTTTCTGTGGAAACTTAGTTCTGTTTTCTGGGTATGTGTCAGGTACTTTCATTAGGCACAATCTGCATCAGCTTATGGACAGGATTTTTTCAGTGTCCATGCTTGATCAGGATCAGTTTCGAATCTTGAACTCCAGCGAGCATGTTTCAGGCCCTAGACAACAATTCAAAAGGATTTTGTTTTAGGATTTAGTTGTTTGGGGTTTGTTTCTATTTTTTTATACAAGTTCCATGAGCAACTTCAGTAACCTGTGGTCATTTAAAAAAAAAAAAAAAAAATCACAGGACTAATTAAGCAATGATTTGCTGCGTTTTCTGTCAAAAGCGAGAGATAAGAAAAAGCTAGTTAATTATTTCAGAGTCGCATTTTATCGTACAGAAAAACGCATTTGCCCTTTTGAACCAGTGAAGGGCCAAGGAGTTGCCAAAAGATTGTGTCCACACAGCCCCCTAGTGGTTAAAGCCCTGTCAAGTTCACATCCGTGTCTTCTCATGGGGGAGGGAGGGTCCAAGCTAGCTTGGTGCGGATGAAAAATAAAGTGCTGCAACCTTGGCTCGCAGAAGGCATGGTCACCCGCTGAAGTAGAGATATGCCATGCTCATTATAAGGCGAATCTGTTATTACGCAGTTTCACAGGAGCGATTCAAAGGCTGTAAACGTACTTTGTGGAAGAAAAGGCTTTCCTTACTACTTTGGAAAAGCAGATTTTCTTTTTAACCGGGGCTACGCACTTGAAGGACATATTCCTAAATGCGCTAAACCCAGTAGATTAGAGTGATAATAGTCTATATCACACACTAAAAAAAATTACCTAAATCTGATCTGTTTCTTCAAAGAACCTGTTAAGTGTACCACAGTTACTAATAGCTTCCTGTTACTTTATTTGTAAATATTTTAAGTCATTTTGTATGAAAAAACTAATAATGCCTCATGGAGTCATTCCTTTGTTATCTTTCCTTGATACTTAATTCAGTTTTTTTAAACCTCCCTTTTTTTTCTTTCCTTTTTTTTTTTTTTCCTTCCATCTGTCAATAAGCCAGTGGCTTTTGTATTGACAGTGCATTACAGCCTCTTGAAAGCTGTTGAGGAGGTAAAATAGCTGGAGGCAAGTTGGCTGTTGGGAGTTCTGATTCTTGGGTTGACAGTATGGGATTACAGGATAAACATTGTGGAATAAGACATTTCTGCTCAAAGGATCATCAGCAAAACAGCTAACTGGTGACATTAGGATATACACCATTAGTAGACTAAGCAAGCTCTGTGCTTTTGCAAAATTTTACATCTTTGCAATTGCATTTTTAGTCACATACATAGCAGTGTTTTAAATTTGCAATGAGTTTTTGCTTTCAGATTTCCCTACTATGTGAGACATTCTGAGGTAATCCTAACAAGGTATGTCCCTTGTTAAAATACTGTACCATTCACCTGCACAGTGATTTTTGCTTCTTAATATTGCTGTGGTGACTGTGACATCAGTATATGTCATAGATATTGCAGAAAATGAGAACGTATCTTTACTTGTAGTTCAACGAACACCTCAAAAAACGGTGTCTGGATTCAAGCTGTATGTCAGGACTGTCTTATGACATCTCAAAGTGTATAATTATCTTAAGTTTTGTGTAAGGATTGCAGGGAGTAGGATCAAAGCCTAAACTTCGCCTTGCCTTCTAGACTAACTGTATTTGTTAGTGAAGAAAGCAGTGCCTCTTACAGTTTCAGCCTCATCAGCAGGAATATTACAAGTACTTTATCACTGTAGTTTTCCTTCAAAGCTAGTTAATAACCACTGTAAAGAATTAGTAGTACTCATTGGTCTCAGATTAATTAGAATGGGCAAAGTTAGT
Source organism: Psilopsiagon aurifrons (assembly GCA_025447955.1). Taxonomy (NCBI): domain Eukaryota; kingdom Metazoa; phylum Chordata; class Aves; order Psittaciformes; family Psittacidae; genus Psilopsiagon; species Psilopsiagon aurifrons. The sequence continues at coordinate 13,401 of JAOEHY010000426.1, read as the reverse complement.
TGGCAAAGTAATTTTCTTCATTTTCATTTTGATTTTACAGTTTGGAGCACTGAGAAATTGCAAGTTTGAGATAGAGTCTGAGTAGGAATTGCAGCTTGAGAGAATGGAAATATAAGTCATCCAAATAGTGATGTCTCCACACTGTGGTATTTCTTGCTGTCTTGATCTTCCTACTCACGTAAGGAATTTATGGTTCACTTGAATCTTCTGCCTATTTTGTTAACCTGGAGGTTTGGTCCAGAGGATGTGCCCAACCAACAGAGCAGAAGTGAGACTTAAGGCACCAGTCGCATGTAAGAGGCTACAGCAACATAACAAACTGAAATTCTCCATATTTTGATGGATGACAAAGCGAGAAAGAACAGTTCTATAGTTATTACACTATAATTCAAATGTAAATGAAATCTACAGTTTACCAGTAGAATCTCCAGCTGAGAAATTGCAGCCAGTCCTGAATAGAAAATCTAATCCACAACAAGTAAAGAGAAAAATTCAGCATAAAAATAACCATCAATGTTTTAGACCAATACCATTATGAAGTCTTAATTTTTTTTTAGTTTTATTAATATATATGGCTGTAGCATCTATATGCATGTTGAACATTTATATTAAATTCCTATGCTGAGTATTACTGTTGATTTCATTTACATTTAGAACCTCCTAACCCCTGTTAACCAAGTGGCAAAATGTAGTACAAAGTTCATGAAAGTGTGTCAAATAATAACACAGATATTTTAGTTTTTGGAGTCAAAAACCATTTTTGTCACTCAGGAAGGGCTAATCCCCTCGCCTCTCACACTAAAATACGAAGGTGATTTGAAGTCTTTCCAGCGCGTATTTCTAGATCCTCTCTGTCATAATGGTGTTTTTTTGGCAATGACAAAACGTTGTCTGCAGCTTATCGATCTTTTTTCTTTTTGTACCATATCCTCTATACCCAATCTTTTCTAACTCTCTTTTAGAGGTTGCTACCATGCAGTTTGATTTATCTTAAACTTTCCCAAATACATTAGCAGATGTTCTTAAAGACAGACGTACTTCTAGTACTTTATGAGCTCAGTTGAAAAAATATATAAATTAAAAGCGATAGATACAGATGCTACTTTGTAGTACTACAATAGCTTTTGTGAGGGACACTCGAAGGTTTTAAACATGAGCAAAGAAAACTGTTCAACCCACTTTAGAGATGAAGAGAATAAGTGTAATATGTTTCAGCAACTTGCTTAAAGTAGTAAAGCAAAAATACATGTTTTGAATCTGTTTGTTCTATGGTCATTGTTTCTCCAATGAGAATATACACATTGACATTTAAGAGCTCTCTAGATTGAAGTTTTTTCTTTCTCTGTTGCCACTTCCAATCTCTGTCCATCAAAATTGTTTTATATAGCTCAGTAATTGCTAATAAGAGACCACACGTAGTGTTCTATATGCATTCTGGAATATGTCTCAGCTTATCTCATATAACACTTGAGGGTATTTTTCCCAAGTGAGCCTCGATGGTTTTCAGTTCTCTTAGTGTTTTACCATTTGTTTTCCTTGTATTAGTCCAGTCAAAAGTGATCGCCTTGGAGAGTTATCTGGAAGCATGATGTTAAAGCCTTTTTTCTCTTGCAATTTAACTGCTTTAGTGTTGAACTTTAATTTTTGATGGGATTTTACTTCTTTTATCCTGGTATCTTACAGTGAGCATTTCTGCACTTAGCTTGCTTTCCTAAATGAGTTTTAACAAATAAAATGCCCCAGTCACATCCAACAATGACTGGTGACTCAGTGTCTTAAAAGCAACAAAAATTTCGAATGTGATATTGCACGGCAGGTCACAAAATCTATTCTGTCCAGTCTTGAAAGATTACTGCTAAGATTTCCCTACCTTTAGCAGAATAATTTTTCTGCTATTTCACCTTTCTTAAACGGAGACTTAAAATGGATGCTGCAACCTAAGCTGAATACAGTGCAGAACATTAAAGGAGGCTTTAAATAACATGGCATTGTGATTCCTGATGAATCATAACTTCTTCATTCGTTTTTTTTGCTGCTTCAAATATTAAAATATAATTTGATCTTCATGTCAGCAGAAAGAAGGCAAAAGAGTTGACAAAATTCAAAAATACAAGAAAAAAGAGACCAACTTCTAGATTTTAAGCTCTCCTAGTAGAGGATTCAGCTACTCTTAACAGCAGATACAATAGTTCTTGTTTGAACTTGAGCTTGGTTCTAAGCCTCACATCAAAAGAACTAGTTAAAATGCCAGCTTCTCTTTCTTCTCTTTAGCATAAAAATACTTTGCTGAGAATATCTACTGGACTTTTTCTTTCTCACAGTTCTCACTGGCCTCACTTGTGGCCAGGTGCAGTAGGAAAATGAAGATGTAGACTTTGCCATAGGCATTGCTTAAAATCTAAGGAATGTGGAGAAAGTAGGAAATGAAAATAATTGTGTCCAAAAACTACTTTCTTTTTTATAGTGCTTTTTTATCCATGCATTTCTGCCCCTGGATCATAGGATCATCAGCCAAATACTGGTTGGAATTGACAGTGCTATCCAGATAGATCTGTGAATTTTGTTTCTGTCCTTTGGCTGCCCCACTTCCAGTTAGTTTGATTTCACATCCAGAGGGCTGGTCTTGGATCTTGGACCAATCTTTCCAAATCTGTAGATATTCTAGTTGAATTTTCTGAATTAAAAATATTCAATTGACTTCACCTGCATGTATGTGTACGTACATATATATATGTACCTGTGAAATGAATAAAAAGAATATATGCTATGTGTGAATGGATGTACAAGGAAAATAAAGCAAATACAGAACTGCTGGCTAAATGGTTCTTTAAAAATTTCAAAATGTTGTGGAGGCAATTCAAAATTCAAATGTGGATCTTTTAGCATTGATCATGCAGAGCAGGAGAGTCATTATATTTGATTTCAAGGAGAGGAAAATGTTATTTTCTGCTATGAAAGTTAATTTACAAATATGCTCAGACGGACTTTCGGTAACCGACCGTAACAGTACTGTCAGTGAGTATCTCAAAGCAGAGCTAGATGTGAAGAGGACTGGCCAATGGCTCTAAAGAAGACTCAAAGGAAACTACCATTTGAAGAACTGCTAGAAACAGTTATTCGTGAAATACTTACCTGAAAGGCTGGCTATTCTCAGAACATGGCTTCAATAGCAAATGAGATTCTTTTTGTAAAACTATACTGTATATGATGAACATTTTAATTTGACCCTCTATTTCTGAGTTCCATGTGGTTGTATCCTCTGCTCTATGTCTTCTGCAAACAAACACACTGTGTACAAGCAAAAGACTTACTCATGTTTGATATGTGTAAGTAAAAAAAAAGTTGGTAACACTCTGATTGCCTTTGTGATCTAGACACCATAATTTGAAATATTCTAACACTCAGAAGCATCAAAACAATTATAATAGTTGCTGCAAAAATCTGGAAGTCATAAAAGAAGCCAACCTCCTCAATCTCCCCACCTTCTCTTTGCTCTGAAAAACAGCTTGAAACAGTCTGAGATGACAATGTTGTTCCACAGATCACTGAAGTCACGTTTCTTCTGCCTGGCCTGGTCCTGCCAATAAGTGAGTATTGCAGTGGTAGCAAACTTAGTGTGTTACTGCTGAAGAGGATATGCCACAAGCTGTGAGATGAAAACTCTGACAACTGTTCCAAAATCAAAATCTCAGCAGCAGTTACCCAGCATTGTTGGTCCAGTGACATGACTAGCAAATACTTGAAGTTAAAATACCAGCTTTACTACTCCATAGTCTGCAACAGAATAATAACAGAATAAACTGAATCTTCCGATCTCTGTACCTAGCAGTAACAGCCTTGTGGATTTTGGTGGTGTGGAAAGTACATGAATCTCAGCTTTATTGTCAGTTCCTCCCTTAACATTATTGCTATTTCCTGTTTCAGTCTTTAATAATACAGGATAGGTTAGGGTTTCAATATATTTTCTTTTTTTCTTTTCCCCCTCTGAAAGTTTAAGGAATGGGTGAAATACAGTCCAAGTCACATTTTTAAAAGGAAGCTGGATAGTTACGGTCTGCATTCTTCTAACTCATTTCACATATTTCTCTTAAAAGACGAGTACTTCCTTGTAACTTCTTCAGGTTCTTTGTGTTCTTACTCTTTTACAGACCAAATGTACACACACACACCACACACAGAGGCATTACTTAGTACTTTGCAAGAGATGTTGATAAAATTGTAATCATTACTTAAAAATGGGAGCTAAAATAAATCCTGTATATGAAAGAAAAGATGATCTTTAACTGGAGTGCCACATTTATGCAGAGGAAAGACACAGACATCTGGTCCTCCTCATACAGTTTTAGGAGGCATTTATTCAGGAAATCTGTTGTAGAAGCATACCAGTGGACACATTTTCCCAGACTCCAAAGGAAAAACCTATTCATTGAGAATGCAACTCTCAGAATACCTCATTTTGTGACAGAGAGGCATCAAACAAAAACATAATGAGCTATTTCTAGCTCATAATACTTCACTCTCTATTTGCCTTATTCAAAACAATTTCACTTACCTCCAACCCTTAAAGCTCTTTATGGTATTGTTACAAAGTCTAGGTCAATAATTTAGATACTAAATGTAATCACTGATACCAGGAAAATCTGTCAATATAATATAGCAGTATGTTACTTGTATCCTCCCTTTTAGATGAAAAGCAAGTATTGTGATGGTTTGCAGGAGACAAACCATTCAGTATCACCACTGTATATGGGAAACAGAAATAAGTTCATTTTAAAGTGCATCTCTGCATGCTGTATGTCACCTTGAATCAATAGAATTGCAGAGTTTTGGATCCAGATGAAATCTCAGGGTTTCTAATTTGTGTTGAGACAAGATTAGTATGTGTAGAGCATCTCTAAGAGAAACTGATCAAGAATATTTTTATTAAAAATCATATTATACCCTCCATAAGTGACCTACTACCTTTAGATTCTTCTAATAGCTACACAAAATATTTTTTTCCCTGTAAATAAACTGATTCCTTCTAAATAAACTGGTTCCTTCTTGTCCTTATCTTAGACAGACTTCGTAGCAGACTTCTGATCACTGGAATACCTTTATCATGTTCTTTTCAGCCTTCCACCTCCCCATAAATCAAACAATGCCTTTTCTTTCCAGCATTCCTCATGGATTGTATTTCTGAAAACTATTAGCACTCTTGATGCTTTTCCCTAAGTACTACTCAACTTACTATATATGTCAGCAAGTTCACTGGACTCATTTGCAAATAGTTCTCTAGCTGAAGCTTCACATGATGCATAGAGTAATGACCTCATATGTTTTATATACAATGTTCTTGGTAATACAGCTCAAAATGGCATTTGCTTTTTAATGTCATACTCATCTACTCAGTTTATGTTCCACTCTAACTTGATCTCTCCATCTGTGTTACTGTGATCCACAATAGTCAATAAACTTTTTTTACTATTATTATTTTTACCTTACTCTGTGGTGTTCTTTACCAGTTGCTTTTAGGCAATCCCTTCTTATCTGCTGTTGGTTTATCAAGGCCATGTAAAATATGCTTTACTCTGTCATAAAAGTTGTAACTAAGGTTACGATCAACCTTACAACTGTCAAAATTCCTCTGTTCCAAGAAGACATGACATCTGTTTCAAGACACAGCTGAGCTAAGTAGTTGTGACCCTGCTCATCCAAAGATTGCCATCTCAGTTATGAAAGCAGTACAGATGTTATGAAGCATCACAGAAATGAAGCAAATAAATGCTTTTACATCACTCTCAAAACCCATTTTTGATAGCCTGGTAGCTCTGTGCACAATTAGTTTGTATCGTAAAAAGATTATCCATTTAATGTTTAACTGCAGCCTTGCCAATATAGTGCACTGAAGTTACATCAACAAAATAGTGAAAACTTATGCATTCTTTATCTTCTGAGAAAAGAAAGCTACTTTCACGGACCTATCCAGGAGAGCAATTTTTGAAAGTACTAAGCTCCCTTAGGCTTCACATAGAGCTGTTCGTTTGCTAAACATTAGCAGAAACAATTAACATTAATAAAAGCTAGCTTTCCTGTAATGATGTATTCTTAAGTTTGAAAAATCTGTTTCATGTATGACTCCTTCTTTGTAAAATCACCTTAAGAATGACAACAGTTCATAATTTTCCTGCTGAGCATTTTCAGAGATTCTTGGATGAATGACGTTATATAGACATGAAGATAGCTGTTTGGTCAAGTATGCAAAAGCAGGGAATCAAATTGAAGTCTTAAGCACTGTCTTGCAGACCACTAACCACAGTAAAGATTTGGCTGGCCCAGAACTAGCATGCAACACTTAAGTCATATCTAGACTGGGGATTTCTTAAATCACTATTCTCAGGAAGCAGTAATTTTTGGTCTGAGAGCAGCATGATTGCTTTGTCTTCTTGACAATAAAAATAAGAGATCCCTCCAGTGTGATATTCATATTCACTAAATGCATTTCATATCACAGCCAAAATTAAGAATTTGTGAAAATTATAGGACTGTCCAGACTAGAAAAGTATTTTTTGCAGAAATGTGTTTATGTAAGCAGCAAGATTAAAGTCAAACAGTAAGATTAGAGAGCGTTCAGATAAAGGCTGCTGAAAGATACATAACACTTGAATGGCTGCAAAGCTTACAGGTATATTAGAAGAAATTAATTTCTCTCAGGCATATAATAGCAGACATCTAAATTTGACTTTTTTTTCTTTCAACATTTAAAATCGGTTACAGTATTTGTTATTCTTACACAGCCTCAAGAATAAAAGCTTTCAAATCTTGCAGGAAGTGCAAATAAGCTCCGCACAGAGAAAAGTTCGGATCTGTGAATTAAGTTTGATAGCAGGACAAGAGTATTAAACAATTTCACCCTATGTTTAATGCAGAACTCAGGCACCATTTAACAGAAAATGTGTATACTTAATCCCCTGTTGGTTATTTGTGTTGATGTTTATGTGTCTTGTGAACTTCATTCAATCATTTGTCACTAAAATCAGTTCTACTGGCAGGTTTCCACGTTGAGAGCTGGGAAGGGAAGTAGATATGATTAAAGAGACATACAGCTGCTATTACTGACCTTGAATAGTTTGGTTTGGATGAAGACTTTCTTTTCTTTTTTCCCACTTTTGGGTAAAAGCTTGGGTATGTGCTAGAAAAAACAGTCTCTGATGAGGGTGTAGAATGCCCACTTGTTACCTGATTCTGCCTGCTGTTTAGGCAGTCTATTGTATTTATGATAAACAGGAAAACTGAAAGCAAGAATGTTATCATTTATAGTAGTGCTTAAGACAAATAGATACATTTGCTTTGATTTCCACAAGCATAGGTCTTTTATTGTAAAGTACCACAATTAAATTCAGACTAAGACCTGTCCTATACTTTAAAAAAAATTTCAGACTCTACACATTTATATTACCTTTTTTTTTTTTTTTTGACTTCTAGAATAAATTCTGTCTTCTCTTTCTCTTATTAATATTGATAGAAGGGCAAGTAAGTGGAAGCAGATCATATTCAAAATTCTGTTGAATGCATGAAGTGAACAAAAGTAACTGCTTTAGTTGTTGAAGGAACTAGCAGTCTATCTCAGGAAGTAGTTAACTACTTTACAGACACTTTGAGAAGGTGTCATGGTTTCATCTGGGATGGAGTTATTTTTCTTCCTAGCTGGTGCAGTGCTGTGTTTTGGCTTTAGCCTGAGAACAATGCTGGTAACACACTGATGTTTTAGCTGTTGCTCACTAGTGCTTACCCTGACCAAGGACTTTTCAGTTTCATGGTCTGCCAGTGAGGAGGGGCACAAGAAGCCAGGAGGAAAAAGAGACAGGACACCTGACCAAAACTAGCCAAAGGGGTATTCCATACCACAGCACATCATGCCCAGTATGTAAACTGGGGGGAGTCATTTGGAAGGCCCAGATCACTGCAGGGTCGGACTGGGTATCAGCTGAGGGTGGTGAGCAATTGCATTGTGCATCACTTCTGTTTATTAGTTGTTTTTTCCCTTTTTCCTTTCAGTTTTATATTCTCTCCTTTTGTTATTTCCCACAGTAGTATATTGTATTTCAGCTATCAAACTGTTCCTATCTCAACCTCTGGGTTTTACATTCTTTGGATTCTCCTTGCTGTTCCACCCTGGGTGAGGGGGAAGGGAGGAAGTGAGCAAGAGGCTGCATGGTACTGAGTAATTGGCTGGGTTTAAACCACAACAGAAAGTTTATGATGATATTGGTTTATAATGCAGTTTGTGTATCTTTAGCATATTATCCATATACAAAAAGTGTATTGATGTTTAATGATAAGCAAATAGTTTAAAGAACACTTGTGGACACCAGTCATTCAATCTCAATACTTAGTAACGCTGACAGCTCTACTTCTAGACTGTCTATCTGACTCAGGCGCTTAATTTCATCCTACTGCAGAATTTCTTCCATGAGTACTCAGAATTGCTCAGAATTGCTTTTGCTAATGTAGTTTGCCTTTGGCACTGATCTAATACCTCCAAGTGACCTATTTAACTAAATGCTTCCTCTCCTTCTTCTAATGGTCTGCCATTTTCTCATGTTGGTATTGGCTTCTGCTTCTCCATTCACCCTAGATGGCTGTGTTCTTTCTCCTCTTCTTCCTCTGCTGTATTAGATGGTTTAATCTCGAAAGACTAGTAACATTTAGTACAGCTTGTCTTTTAACTCTCAAGACTCATTTCACTCTCTCCCCTTCTATCCTGAGACATTCTTTTCTTACATCAATCAAATATAAGGAAAAAGATTGAATATTTTAGAGTAAGCAAAATTAACATAGAAATATATAAGCTACTACACTAATTTTCCACATAAAATAATCTATATGACATATGTTACATTAGTAAATATACTTCATACTTTGGGGTGTCTTTTCATAGTAGGAAGCTTATCTTCTAGGTCAATAATGTCAATTTAACATATAAATTCTTTGTATCAACAAAAGTACTTTTCAAGATTGCTCTTATTTTTACGTGTTAACAAAAATGCCATTCACAACCAGAGGTACATATTAAATCTGCAGATACTAGAAGCAGTTACTGTAGAGAAGGAATGGCTCTGGGGGCACTCCAGGGATTTTGGGGGAAACAGGGTACAATTTTGGCTTCCTTCTTTCTGTGACCTCAGCCAAGTTACAAGTTCTTTGTGGTTCATTTCCTCGTGTGTAAAATGGGTGTTACAAGAAGTTTCCAGCTTACACGTGTGGAGAGATGTACACTCAGCTAAAGCTATGGGATGAACACAGTGGTCATTATGTGTACTCCACTTGAATAGTGCAGCTTTTGGCAAAACAAGAGCCAGGAGATCAAGCTTTCTTGTGATTGTGGAATTCTGTGCAAATCTCACCAATTTCTGCTCAAAATACATGGTGCATTTCCTGACTTTGTTGTATCTAGTGCAAACATAAGGCAGGGTAAATCTTTATGCAGTTGTAAAAATATTCTAAACCATTCCAATGTATTCTCTTTTACTGCTGTGAAGGCTGAGCCTTCACAGTAGATGATAGATACAAATTAACTTTTCTGGGACACTGCTGAGATACGATTGTGAGAAGAGTAACGAAGAATCTCAGTGTACAGAATCCATTTAATGGCTTGTAGCAAAAGCAGGGAAATGGGAAATTGCCATGCAAAGTAACCTGAGAATGTCCATGAAGTCCCCTGTTAAATGAAAGGAAAAAAAACTGCACATGTGGAACAGATACAGAAGTATAAGAGCTTGCATATGAAATAAACACGAATGGACAATAGAGAGGGGTACATCCTCTTTGTTGCTTATTCCTACCTTTCACTTTTTATGTCATTTTTTTCAGGTAAAAATTAGTATCTGAACACTCGGTTTCTAGTTTAGTAAATTAATTGTTTTCCACAATGCAGTCTGCACGTTTTCTTTCCTGATTTGAGGCATATATTCAGCTTTCAATCTTTTACAGTATTACTCATTTTCCACTGTAATTTCATTTTCCTGCCCTCAAACACCTTTCTTCCATTTGCTTCCAAGTCAATATTTGATGCTTTTAAATTTCATTTTCATTTAGTTTTGTATATTGGATAAATACTTCCCTTAAGATTTTAACACTCAAATTTATACTAAATGCAACATAACTACTAGTGAAAAGTAAATTTATTTTACTTTAGAGAAATGGTATGCACACTACTATGACTTGCATCATGTAGTAAAATAAAACACTGTGGTAATGATCACAATATTTAAGATGTTTTTTCATTTTCTGTGTGGGTGCTTTTCTTCCTTCCCTTAAAGTATGCTCCTAAAAACATTCAAATACAACTAGCAAGTCACATGCCTTTCTAACATTTAGGAGAAAAAAACCCCTTCTGGTCAATTTAATATCTACTTTATATTATTTCAGAATAACAGCAACAATGAAAAGGCATCAACTCTTGGCAGCAACTGAAAGTTTTGTAATAAACTCCTGCATAAGTATAGGATTTCTTCCTTTATGAAAGCAAGTGATTCATACAGAACTCTTGAGAAGGCGCCAACTAAGAGGTGGACAGTACCAATTCACCAGAGTGCGGGAAGAATTTGGGTATAAAGGTGTTCAGCCTCACAGAAGGGAAAATCTGCAGGGCAACAGATTGGAAGTCGTTAGAAAAAAAAGTACTGATAAGCTCCAGCAAAGCTGAAGCAAATACAGTTGTAAATCTCAAAGGGGATGAAGAAGGAAAACATGGCCCATCAGAAACACAGCAAAGATAGACAGGACTCACACAGAAGATATCAAGAGGCATTTGGTTAACTGCTGAGAGAGACTAACACCTGCAGAAAAAAGTTCATGTTAAGGTCAATAGTAAGGTTGCTGATTATGGAGAACTAGTATTTAGGGGAAAATATTCACAGAAAAACATTTAGCCTGTTAGAATGCCTAAAAAATTTTAGGCTGTTATTCAAAAAGCTGTATTCACAAAAGTTATGTACTCACGGAATATCAGAGTGAGTAATAAGGAGTACAAATTGCTGCCATAAACACAAATAGAAAGTAAGGCACAGGGTACCACAGCAGGACATGGTCAGGCCTGCAGAAAAAAAAATGAGAGACAGAAAGGATTCAGCTTCAGAAGGCACCGTATGTATGGAAGCCCACGGGATTTGTGCTGTACTCTTATGGAGTGCCTATGTAGGGCATGAGTTGAAAATACTACTATTTTACAAAAGGTCTTTCCATCTCAGCTTAGAATATTATGCAAATTTAATAGATTATTTACTTACTAGAAACCTGACAAATGTCAATGCCACATTTTGAGAGACAAAGCTTCAAGGACATGGAGTATCAGGTTTTTATTACTGAAGATAGTACTGATTCTACTTCTCAGGAAGTAGATTGGTATTGACTACTAAGTCTGTAGTCTGAAAGGCCTAGTTTTCATAAATCTCTGACCTGATGGTTAATCCTCTACTTCCCTTTGTCCTAAAAACCACTGTTTTCCTTGCAAAACTTCAGGTTGATTAGTATCTAGTCAGCGTAAGTGGCCAGAAAATGGAAGCAAGGGTTTTTTCAGGTACATATTCAAGGTTTTGAGGACGTGGTGAAAGATTTTCTGACTGAACATCTGCAGCTATGGCTAACAGTTCAGCTGCTCCATAGTTGCTGTAAACAGCATGGCTTTCCACACTTCTCAGCAATAAGGCATACATCTTTGATTCCAGAGGTTTCAGTACAGAAGTGAGTACAGAAGAGCAGATTCTTCACTTTTGGTGAGGAAAAGTGAGCTCAGTGAGACCCTTACTAACCTTTTATGGGACAAAGTGATGTTCAGTCACCTTATGTGGGAGAAGAAGACAAGGACAGCAACGGTGATGACAGAAAAAGAATGTTTGGCAGAAGTCTGCACCATTGACATAGGGCCAATTGCAAAAATATATACTTGTGGCTTAAAAAGAAAGGGCCGCAGAGTAAAATGTCTTTTATTTCTGTGATCACTTATTTTCTTCTGTTTCCTCTTGATACTGGTGAGGAAATGGGAATAAAAGGGAGAGAGCTATTCCTTCTCTTTCCAGTGGAAAGAATGGAAAACATCTTTGGATGTAAGTACAAGATCACATCACTTATTATCTCCCAAGGAAGCAGATATTTCTAAAGAATAAAAAAAAAGAAAAAAATGGGGAAAAAAAAGAAGCTCCTTATAGATGGATACCAATGACAAATTTACCCTGGTTTTAGAAGCTTCTATTTCTTGCATCAAAACCTAACAAATGGAGTAGTAACAGAGGCTATTGATGGAGGTAAGCAAACTGAGACCTGCACATTGAGCAGTATCCATACCATTCAGGAGAAAGATCATCCAGTTCAGTTTACCAGAGTGTTTACAGCTTACATCCCAATTTTCTCCTTTGCACTCTGCTGAGGCTTTTGCCAAATCCCTACATACATTAAAAATACTAACCACACTCCATACTTGCTTGACAGACTGTGTATGAGTATAGAATACAAATTCTGCCTGGATACTAAGTTTTTCTAGTGCATAAAACAGTCATAAAAAAGGATGACCAGTAGTGATTAAGCTATGGTATTACACAGAAGTTCCTCCATGTGAATTGAATTAATTGATTTATTAGTAGCAAAATAGCCAGGTGGGTCAGGCTAATTAAGACTATGATTGCTAATTGCTAGCACTGGGGACAGGATGAGTGGTTGCAGAGGCAATAGATGCAGTCTGTTTGTAACAGCTCTATAGACTGCTAGACTGTTAAGGCTGGGGGATAAAATGAGGGAGAAGATTCTGCAGATGATGGAAGTGTAACTCATTGTAAGCTCCATTCACATGAAAAGGTAAAAGCAACCAGTCCTATTGAGAATTTCTGTCATTCCTCAGCAATCAAGTCCAGTGGTTGGCAAAGTGGGGTGTGCACAAAATAACCCACCAGGGTGCAGGAAGAAGAAATTTTAGGTGCCATTCATAAATAAATTAATGAAATTAAAGAGTTTAATTTGTCTTTCATCCTTTTGTAATTTCTTTTTTTGAGTATTCTATAATGTACATAATACGTTCGTATAGTAGTACATCTATATAATTTATAAATTACATAGGGGTGCATGGTCACAAAAGTTTGGAGACCATTGGTCTGTGTTCAGTGTATCTTCCATTCAGGTTTCCATTTTTTCATATATTTCAGTCTTTCCTGTGTACTGGATAATGTCAGGTAGCTTTGCTGACAGATTTAGGTGTTTTAAAGAAAAAAGCAAAGCATTTTTTTGGTTGTTGGCGTTCATAAAACTTAAGATTTTAAACTTGCATTTAAAAATTAGTGTTTCTCTATAATGCGTCTGTCATGGGTTCAGCAGTAGCAGTCATTTTTCTCCTTCTCGGTAGCTGGTGCAGTGCTGTGTTTTTGACTTGTG
>JAOEHY010000425.1:0-10502 GCA_025447955.1 Psilopsiagon aurifrons | reverse complement strand
CCAGGGAAGTTGTGAATGCTCCATCCCTGGTGGTGTTCAAGGCCAGGTTGGACAGAGCCTTGAGTGACATGGTTTAGCGTGAGGTGTCCCTGCCCATGGCAGGGGGGCTGGAACTGGATGAGCTTAAGGTCCTTTCCAACCCTAACTATTCTATGATTCTATGAGGGCAGTGAAGCTGGAGTCACTGCTCTGGCGACAGGGCAGGCAGCAACATCTCTGCCTTAACCTCTCCATCAATGCCAACCTTCTATGCACCAATTCTGCTTTTCTCTCTTTCAAAACAGGGGTAAAATCGTATTTTCCCAGATTGCAATGTCACTTGGAAGCATATGGACACAGTGATTCATATTACAAAGACTCTGTGCCAGACTTTCCTGGGATTTACAGTAACAGCAACAGAGCTTCATAAAAGCACTCATAAAAACTTGAACTTACAAAAACCCCCAAGGCAACTCCTCTCCTCCCAGCTGAGTCAGAGGTAACTCCTATCAGTTACAGCACTTGTGCACCAGCAGCTTTCTCATCTCAGATATCCTGAGCTGATCTCATGCTCCCAGAAATGCGGATGGGGCAAATGACTTGGTGCTTATGCAATACCTCCTCTGCTTATCTGCGCCCATAGCTTTAACAGCAGAGGAATGTAAGGTCCTGATGCAAAAACATCACATGCAGGAAGTACAACTGGACCTCCCTAATTTCATTAGAATTTGGTTTTAATTGTTCTGGAAGCTGACATCACTTTTTCCAGCGGGCAGAGCCTGGATGGTCAACTCCAGCCTCAGCAGCTCTCAGGCACCATTTAAAAGACTGATGGGAAAACGTGCACTTGCCATTAATCCCAGTGCTGTGAATAGCGTTAGTCATCCCTGAACTTGGCACCAGGGCAGCCTGTTTGCTGTGCTACAGCGACAGGAAAGGCTACAAATTATAACTTTAATAAAAAATGATCAGTTAAAAGATATTAAAGCTGGGAGCTGGATTTAGTGCGAATCTCAAGACCTGCTTTACGCCACCTTTCCAGGATTAGTCTTTCCCTCTGCAGAGAGCCAGAAAGTTATTCATTAGCATTAACAAGTCAAATAGTTGGATGGCTCTGAATGGGCTTTGATATTTAGTGGGGACCAGCATCCATTTGATACCAATCCCAAGCTCCTCATTTTTGATGCTAAGTTAACTATTACACAATCTAGCAGGGAACAATGACCTTTCCAACTCAAGTCAATTAGGGAAAAAAACCAGTAAGACCAGCCTGAAGGCTACAAAATCCAGCTTGAAAGGCTGAAAGGAATTTCATGTCAGGGAAGCAACGGTAAAAGGGAATTCACATTGAATTTGATTGTGCAGCTCTAACACTGGGCTCTCTGCAAGCTTTTATGTTTCCAGCAAGCTCCTGCTAGAGATCCAGCTTCAGAGCCTCCATTCCTGAGACAGCTCGAGTCCCAGACGGATCTTACTGAGGGCTTTTGGAGTCGCCTGATATCACAAAGATGATTTTTATCTGTCAACAGAGTGAATTTGATACAGAGCAGAGACACACACAGACTCCCATTGTGCCACATGGACAGAGTGCCTCTCCGGGACACGCCAGCACAGTTGTTGTGGGTAAATGTGAAGGGCCTGACCCACCTCCAGAGAACCTAAAAGCTGCATTTCATTTACCAGCACATTTGCATCAAACTCTGAGCTCTCTCCAACAACTTGCCTTAAAAATGCAATCAAAGCTGCCCCAGCTCTCCTGCTGGGGCTGCAATATTAATGCCACCTGAGACCACAGATTGCAGATTTAGCTGGAAGTTAATCATAGTGCCAATTGAGTGGGGAAAAAAAGGAGAATTAATCAAGTATACTGCTTGTCCATTTCATTTCCATGGAACAGTTGCATAACCACATGTTCGGAGTATGTTTTATTCCCTGCTTACCTTCTGGAATGCACTAATACTTTAATACACCACTAATATATAACAGAATGGATCATTCACTGATTCCTCCAGCATTAGAGCAAGGCTGGTTTAATGGACACGGTAAATTAATAGCGGAAAAATAAATCCATTAAAAAGCAGCCTTACAACAGAGCTCAGTGTAAACCTCTGCAAACGCCTCAGACCTGTGTGAAGAACCTTATTCCCTAATATTTTATGATTAACTGGAGACCTGGCAGCCAGGAAGACAAAAGGATTGGCCTGAAATTCATGGTTCCTGTTTAATTTACACTGCTAATTTGATAGTGAGGAAATAGAACAAGCAGGTCTCATATCTAATACACCAAAACTGCCCCTGGGGCTGATGTGTGTTTGCTCACACAGCTGCAATACAACAGTGCATACCCCGAGGCAGGGATGAGCAGTTCAGGTAATGGCTTGGGTCTGGTGGCAGTTCCCCACCCCTGATCCGCAGCTCCTCACTCAGAGCAGTTAAACCAAGCACCATGATACAGATCTGCTCCCCAGGTAGGTGCAGCTTTACGCTGTGGCTGCAGGACAGCAGGGTTGGTGGGGACCCATCAGCTTCTCAAGGATTGTGGCTCAGACGAGGCACAGCCCCAGCTGAGCTCCATCCTGCACTGCCCAGGTCTGCATGCCTCTAGTCCACGTAGGGGCCAGAGACCCAGCTTCAGCTTATAAACAAGCAGAAGGAGCACCGTAAGATGTGCTACCCCTGATATAATAATGATAAGAGGAGGAAGATGGAACTGGAAAACGGAATGTGTCCATTTGGGTTTTGAATGTCTCCAGAGAGGGAAACTCCACACCCCCCAGGGCAGTCTGTGCCAGGGCTCCAACACCCTCAGCATAAAGTTCTTTCTCATGTTGGGATGACACTTGTTGTGTTTCAGTTTATGGCCACTGCTCCTTGTCCTGTTGCTGAGCACCACTGAAAAGAGTCTGGCACCATCCTCCTGGCACCTGCCTTTGAGACACTGATCTGCACTGATGAGATCCCTTCTCAGTCTGCTTTTCTCTGGACTAGCCAGGCCCAGCTCCTGCAATCCCTCCTCATCAGAGAGATGCCCCAGGCCCCTAAGCATCCCTGTGGCTCTAACACAGGGCCAGCATTTCTGCTGGAGACAGCCCAAAACCTCCAACACTTCCATGAGCATTCCCCTCCTGCCATGCTCCTGTACCAACCCTCCTTCCTGTCCCCATGGTCCAGGTACACAGCACCAACCCCATGCCAAGCAGCTTTGCTTCCACTGAGGGGAACAATGCCCAAAGTCCTCAGAGCGAGCTCAGCAATGGCAGAAAATTCCCTTCTGCAGAGATTAACAAAAGGAGGTTTCGAAATCTGTGCTGCCGAGTCTGAACTTTCAGCTTTTTCCAGCTTGGCTGGATGCGACTGGTTTGGGTTTAAATGTTTCAGTGAATTAACGAGTGAGGTTGTTAATGCAAAACAGTCACCAGCGCCGTGCCAAGGGCCCCGCTTACAACATTAATTCCTGTGACCTTCTGCAAACCTTGCCTAGAAACAGCCACCGGGCAGCACCATGGACCAGGCAGCCCCGCTCCGCCCCAGCCCAGCCAGCGCTGGGTGCCCAGCGCTCACCCAAGGGCTGCGTGCTCCACCATGGCGCTGGTGCTCGATGCAGCTCTGCTGAAGAGTGAATGCTCAGCTTCAAACAGGAAAACATCAGCAATCAGCGCCAAAATAGAAGTAACAGTTTTTGCAGCACTTTGGGTGCCTGCAAGGCAGGCAAACACACTCCCTAGTCCAGAGACTAGTTCTTTCTGTCTTATACAAAGCCAAGCACAATATTGGCACTTTAAAGAACAATTTAGGTTTTCAGCTGAAGCTCGGCATGCCCGGCTGATAGCAAATTACAGGGGGAAAGGGAAAAAAATAAAACCAATCAAAGTTGGGGATAAGAAGTTGACCTTTGAGAGTTTTGTCTCCCCCCTTTAGGCTCTACATCCAGCCAGGCCTGGAGATTCAGCTTTGGGAAGTCCACGTATCCCTTTCCAGCTCCCCACCAGTAATCAGCACGTAAAGGCCAGTGACTGGGAGATCCCTAGGGCCAGCACCAAGGAGTGCTGCCCTTGGAGCACCCGACCCGAGGGCTGAGCCACCTTCCCCTTCCCAACGCCAAGCTGGTGCCAGCTCACCTGGGGCTGGGAGCATTCACCTGCGCGCTGCGGAGAGGAGGAAGAGCAGGTCCACGCAGCAGTGAGTGCAGGCACACATGGGGCTCAGCCGCCCCTGTGCCAGCCGTGGGGCTCTTTCTCTTGCAATGCATTAGCATCTGTTCTGCATTTGGAGTCTGCTCGTGAGAAGGCATGCAGGAGTTTCACCAGTTTTACTCATTTAGTGCCAAAACGTGGCCGGTGCGGGCTGGCAGGAGAGGCAGGCTGGAGATTCCTGCACCTTCCAGGCTGAGGTGAGAATGGGCAAAGGCTTCTCCCCAGCCAGGGGTCCCAACTGGTTCTCACCTTGGTTTCATTACCACAGACTCAGAGTCACAGGTTTTGGTTACAACAAAAGCACAAGGGGAGAGGGCATGCAGCAGCATCACCAATAGGCTTTGAGGATGCAATCCCCTGACAGGAACAGTGCAGCTATTGCCAATCCATCCCAGGGACACACTGCAGTAACTCAGCAAAGACCTCTCCAGGCTACATCCCTGCGATTCAATACGGACAGACACAGTCAGAGGGAGCAGCCCACCTCTTCAGAGCAAATCCCAGCTTCCCGGGTGTGGACAGGACCTCTCTTGTAGCTGTGCCAGCACAGCTCTGTAACAGAGAAGGAAAGGCAAGATCTGGCAGCGCTGAGCTCCTCTGTTCCCAGCCTGCGGCTGCGCATCCCAGCATGCTGGAGTCCAGCATCCTCCCTGAGTAACCCTGCAGAGCCTGCAGCTGGGAGGGAAGTCACGGGATGGGACCATCTCCAGCAGCAGAGCATCACCTCAGTTCCCAGGGCACATCTCTGCTCCATGCCCTAGGGCTGGCACCAGAGCCTGGTCCATAACCCAACACCAAGACAGCGACACACTGAATTCTGTTGGAGTTTAACCCACACAGGACTGCAAGTTCCCATGAAGGAGCAGTTAGTGAGATTTTCCCCTCCGGAGCAGATTGCTGCAGCACTAATACCGCAGGCACTCAAAACTCAGGTGCTCTCACAAGAACTGGGAAAGCCGTCAGCAACACAACCACCACCACGCAAGAGGAGCCGTGTGGGCAAGAAAAGCCTCTTCACATCTTATTATTTCACACTGCACAAATGTACAAACACACACAAGTTTCAGCAGTTTCGAGCTTCCAGCAGCATCACAGCCAACGTTTGTACTAAGGAACAATTTCTCTCTATGTCCACTGGTCAGGGTGCTTTGTAGCTTAAGCCTGGCTTTGAAAACCCGGGCACAGACTATGGGCAGGGGAAGCGGTTGACCGAACAATCATATTCATTCTCCATTCCTTGGCAGACCCACAGTAGAAAAGTGTCTTTTCCATTTAGGCCAGTTAAACAGAGCTATTCATTAAAATCTCGCCCTTCTACAAACTGCTGTAGTTCTCCATTTAAAATTTGCCTTGAAGAGAAGACCTCTCCTCTGCACTGCACCGCACGGCTCCTCATTGCCCTGCTTCAAGCCCTTGCCCATTGCGGAGCTGGGTGTTCAGACTGCTCTGGTGCTTCCATAACAGCAGCAACTTGCCCTTGCAGTGTTACCTGGGCAGGGCTGGCGCTCTGCCTCAGCACTGGGGACCGATGGTAATTACCTCCTCTTTTCATTTCCAGCAGAGCACAGAGCAGAGCACGATGGAAGGCCAGAAAGGGGCGGCTGAAACAACACGATTAGAGTATAAAAATAGGTCACTGGGATAATATAACCTTTAGACTATTGGCAAAGTGCCCCCCTTCGAGACAAGCTGGCGTGGCGCACTTCAGGAGAATGTCAGGAATAAAAAACCTCCACACAACACACATCAAAACAAAACCACTGCTCATCCCTCGGAGCTTTGCATGCTTCTGTTTGAACATCACTGATATTAATTCACTCCTTTTCCTCTGCTCTCATCCGTTTGATTGAACACAAAATAAACGTTATGCAATCATACCGTTAACATCTTCCAAAAAATTCATAATCTCTCTTGGCATAGAGGCTTCATTACAGATTTGCTCCAAGTTACGCTACTTTAGCTGGTTTCACAGTCCCAGCATCCCAGGGACCCACCTCCATAGCTTCAAGCCTCACATTCTGTCCGTGTTGCAAAACATTCCTGGCATTCCACCAAAGGAAAAGGTCCAGCAGACAGATAATCATCTCTTGACAGAGCCAACTCCGAGGTTAATGCTACCAGCAGAGCACACCATATAGCATCAACAGAGCTACAAGAAGTCCCTCAGCTCAGTGGTATCTGGGTCCCCCATCACCTCGCACTCAACTGGTGAACACCAACAGGGTGGTTTCTGCTTGAACAGGTCAATATGAAGACACTGGTCACGTTTCTAAAGGCACAGGAGCTCCAATGGCAGCCCCCTGTCCCTTCTCTGGGAGGTTTTCTTCTTGCTTGCATTGCCAGGGATCTGTTTGTGACTGCAGCTCGATCAGAGGCACCTCCAACAGCCCCACATGGGTATCTGCCACACCACGTTCCGACTTGCTGCATGCCATGTGATCCCACGCTTACAGCTTATCCACATCACCATTTAGGTAGGGCAAGAGCAAAAGGCTGCATCTGTAGCTTTGGCAGATATACCACAACTTGGAATGCACATGAAAAGGGATGGGCCCAACCTAGAATATACTTCTTTATATATTTATACGCTGAAACTGCTGAAGTGGCTCCAAGCCATAAAGCTATTGGGGAGCTCAGAGTGAAACTCGCAGTTCCCAACACAGAATGAGAACCAGAGGTAGATCTTGGCCCACGTTACACCTCTGGCAGGGGAACTCGAGTCTTTTAAACCAGCAGGAAATGCCTGGCCAGTGCAAAGGGTTCACAAATATGAGCACCCCATGGCACAGAGCACCCAAGCGCCGGAGCCCACCGAGCTCCCAGTGCTGCTGCAGCCTGTGCGGCCCCAGGGAGTCATTCTGGGGGTCTGAGCTCGTGTTTCTGAAGCACTTCTGCTCACAGCCCCCTTCCAGGCCTGCACACCCACCTCTGTATGGGAGATCCTATTTGGAGACCATCACCCCACACTCAGGAGCCACGGCTCTAGCTGCTGCCACATCGAGTGTTAAAAGAAAACCAGCTTTGATACCAGCACCAACACAATCCCACTGCAGAACCACAAACCCAAAAGCCTGATAGAGGGTCAGACAGTTTCTCTCCATGCATCCAAGTCCCCATCCTTGCTGAATTCAGGCTGATGCCCAGCTACCGAGCGGCCAGGGAAGGGACAGACCCACACCAATTCCAGGGAAATAGGGTCCAGAGCTTTAAAGCAAGATGCGGGTGGGAAAGACTAAACCCAGCTACTAAACAGCACCAGGCAGCAAGCACAGGGCACTGGAGCTGATCATCTGCAGCACAGACTGAGGCCAGGAGAGCTGCAGCCCCTTCCCAGCTGAGCCCTGCTGGATTACTTCATCCACCGTGCCCTTTGCAATACGCTGGCTTCAGGAGCTGCATTACATCCTGGCTTAGCAGCAGCTCCCATTCCGCCACTGCAGTTGCTATAACCAAAAGGACAACTGCAAAATACTTGGGCTGGAAGCAAGGAAACGGGGTTTGGCAGGTCGGGACCGTGGATGATTTTTTTTCCATCCCTGTGGATCCTGCTCCAGCGTCGTCCTTTCAGAGCCCGAGCGCAGGCGATGGCTTTTGCAGCTCACCGGGCCCGCTGGTTTACGGCAGTGTTTTTCTGCTCACTGAACTGGCTCATTCTTTGCGCAGAACAAACTGTTCCACGTTGAGGCAGGAGTTGGCTGTGTTTTAACAAAGGATTTTTCCCTTCTGACAGTGTTTTGCAAAAGACCCAAAAAAAGGAGTTTGGAGCCAAGTTACAAAAGGTCAGGAGAGGCGAGTCAAGCACTGGGTGTAGTTCCTGTATGTCACAGCCAGTCAAGGAAATGGGTGGGGAGAAGAGGAATGCCGTTTCGAGATGCAAGAATATGTATAAAGTGATATTAATGAGGAATGGGCTTTTGAATGAGGACAGCAAGTATGCAGGCACTGTAATTTCAGCTTCACAAGAGCAGGCTTGTTAGGTAGGCTGAGGTCTCTGCAATCATTTACCCATGTGAAGTATGCATTTGAGAGCATTCAAGTAGCACTAGTAGCAAGATAAAGGCTGTCTTATTTGCTTCCCCTCCCCAAGCTGATTTCAAGGAGCTGCCACACTCTTCCCTCCCTTCAGCCAAATGAATTTTCAAAAGGCTTTCACAAGTCAATCACCCACACAATGCTGGGGGAAAGAAACACTGTGCTGAGACCCTTGTGTGGGACTGGCACCTCGTGCCCCTGCCCTGCTCCAGCATCCAGCATCCCAATCACTGTCAGGTGCTTGTGCAGGGGGCTGCTGGGTGCCACATCTGCGCCTTTCCCATCCACGCAGCAGGACAACACTGCTGGAGCAGAGCTGCGAATGGAGGTCCAGCATCCACCAGCCAGGGTGCCCCCCCCAGCACCTGAGGACAGATCTTCCCTCTCCTCTTCTAGAGGCTGGGACCGCAGATGCTTTTAGCATCGGATGGACGGGTTCCTGGTGAGGCCGCACTCCCTGCTCAGCAGCAGGTAGGGTCAGGGTCTTTCTGTGCTATCCACAGGCAAACCAAGATGTCCAACTCTGGCCTTGCAGATGTTGGAAGGAGGGGAGTCAAGGGGATCCACACCAGTTGACAGTCATGCCCAATACTCAAGCTTTTCCAGGCCTCTGAAGATCCCTGAATAGAAAGAAACCACCCACCACTGGAACACAGCCACTTTTGTGGCTGGAAGGGGCAGATGTTCAACCCCTTACAACAATGCAGCATGACAGTTGAGACTGAAGCAACGAATGCTGCATCCACTTAAAACTGAAGAGGGAAATTAGGGACACCATCTAATTCTAGAACTACCGTTTGGTCCTGATGCTTACAGTTCACATACCTACACTGCAAGAGCGGCACAGCGTTTTCTTACATTGCCTTAAATAGACAATACCATGGCCTAAAGCACTGAAATCACAAGAACTTCGGAAGCATAAGGTCAGACTGGCAAGTGCTCCGCTCCTTTGGCTGGGGCACCATCTTCCAAAGCAGTCCAGCTCCTTTTCAGAACCTACGTAAGTGACAGACTTCCAGAAGTCCCCACTTCCCGATGGGTCCTGCTGGCATAGAGGAGGGCAGACCATTAAGAGAGCTCAGCATCCCAACAGCCAACCCTTTGCGGAGATATGCCTGCTGAGAAGCTGAGCCTCAGAAGTCCTCCTCACCAACAGTAGGATGATATTTGAGAGCTGCCAAGAAGAGCGAGCACGGAAAACTACATCATTCCTCCTTCCTTTCTCTGAAATACTCACCATGTCTTTTAGGACTGATAGGAAGAGAAGAATGGATTTGGGATTTCATTTTCCATGGGCAAGATCCAGGCATCCAAATCCGGCACCTGCCAGCCACGCACAGCCCTTGCCATTTGCTCTTTGCTTTGAAAACTGTATTTGTTCAGAGCCGTTTGTCAAGGCACCCTGCCCCGCAGAGTGCAGGGATACAGAACAAAGTTCAAGGGTTACTTGTGACATGAACTGCGCTTGTCAGGACTCGGCTCTTCCCCCAGCTGCTCAGTGACACTTGGAATGGGTTGTCCTTACTGCACAGTCATGATGTTTTCAGTGGAAAACTCACCACCCTCCGTGGGTCAGCTGTGAGCTGAAAGAATCCCAGTTATTTTCTGCTGGAAGCTAAAGGAATTTCCTTACTCTCACAAGACAGATATTTAAAATCAGTTTCAAGTACAGTTGTGATAAACAAATCATGTTCTCCTTTCCTCTCCCGATTCTCTGTGTGGTTGGTAAATCATGCCTGCTGGTCCAACCAGCCTATTCCTCAGCTGAATTCATTCACAAGGGGAACTGAGGAAACCCAGCAAAGCCAGATCCATGCCTCTAGAGCTGTCGCCCTTTGACACTCAATCCCCACGGACCTGATTCTTTGAACACCGTTTAAACTCCCCCCCAAACCACCAAGTATTTTCCTGTGAAGGGCAGAAGGTTGGGAGTTGAGTTGTCCTTGCAGTGCAGTCCTTGCTGGCAGGAAGATGAGCTCACCAGCCCTCAGCAATAGCTGGGACCAAAACAGCTTCCAGCAGACTGAGGAGGAATGCAAGAGGCTTTCTGAAACAGTATGATGGCCCAAACACAGGGTTTGGGGTTTTGGACTGAGGTCTCCAGCAAGTCTTTGCCCAAAATCACAGGATCCCAGCCGGCTCTGGGACCTTACAGCTCCTCCAGCTCCAACCCCTGCCACGGGCAGGGATGCCTTCCACTGGAGCAGTTGCTCCAAGCCCCTGTGTCCAACCTGGCCTTGAGCACTGCAGGGTTGGGGCAGCCACAGCTTCTCTGGGCACCCTGTGCCAGCGCCTCAG
>JAOEHY010000423.1:3055-17596 GCA_025447955.1 Psilopsiagon aurifrons | reverse complement strand
TTGGTCAGTTTGGGTCAGGTGCCCTGTCTCTGCTTCCTCCTGGCTCCCCCTCCTCCCTGGCAGAGCATGAGGCTCCGGAAGTCCTTGGCCAGACCAAACATCACTAAGCCATAAGTAAAAACATTGGTGTTATCAGCGCTGTTCTCAGGCCACAAGTGAAAAACACAGCACTGCACCAGCTACCGAGAAGGGGAAAAATGACTGCTACTGCTGAACCCATGACATTACAACTTCCAGAGCCAATAAATCAGCATTGTGACGAGTGGCTATTAATACGTTTATTTAGGCAACAATTATATGCTGAAGTTGTCCCCTGGAATGACTTCTGATCTCTTTCTCAATGTCCATCCCATAGTGTTCCAGGAGATCCTGCCTTTCATGAATACTCCAGCTGCCCTTACTCACCTGATGTTGTTGCAAATGCATATCCAGTAGCTGGCTTGCAGTATCGCTGTAACTACTCAACACACTCTGATGGTTCAGGAATAGTCAGTGAATCAGCTGATCAAACATACCTAATCAGACAAGAAAGTAACAGTCTTTCAAAGGTGAGCAAATACCTTTTTTTTTAAAGAAAACTAAATTCTTACTTGAAATCAGTCTTTCTAAACATTTGGTTTGCTTTTTAAAGTGCATAAACACTCTCTGCTCATGTGATAATGAATGCATTTCAAGAGGATGGTATTAATATGCCCAACCACACTTCAGAAAAAAGCTCATGGAATGCCACATTTTTTTCAAGTGTTATTTTGAAGCATGAGGGAAATTTAATCCTCTTTCCTCAGAAAGCAGCTTTGAGGTAGGAACCAAAACCCACAAAAACCAAACCGTTCACTACTTTCATTTTTTTGAAAAAATTTTTTTTTTTGACTATCTGATACTGAGGTGCTGGCTCCTGAGCCAGCCCTGCCAAACTTCCTTGTGAGGATCGCAAGGCTTTCAGGACTTCACAGTGTAGGTGAATGTGTTTCATTTACTGGGATTAAATAGTTATATCTTTTTAAATTACTTCATCTGCGCCAGTTGTTTTGGGTATTGTGACATCAGTCTTGCCTAGTTTTGTCTTTAGTACATAGTTTAGTCACAAGATTTGAATGCTTTTGAGATTTTTGCCCTTTTCCTGAAGAAACTGTTTTAGAAAATGAGTCTGGCTGATTTAAGATCAAACAATTGTAAACTATTGGAAATACTGAGATTTTAAAAATGCAGTTGTCTAGATACATAAGGAGTAATTAATCCTTCTTGCTTGGGCTATAATATGTGCTAAAAATGGCACAGTTAGCAAGATGGAATTAAATAACAAATCTCTAACTGGCTGTTCCTGGTTTTATTGGTTATTTGTGGTTATGGTATACTAACTTTGTGGTATTAACTTGGTGGTCAGGCTCCACATGAAGAGGTAGTTAACTGTAACGCAAGGCAAACTTACAAACTTATAAAATTCAAATAAAATCAACTAAATATGTCACAAATACTTGCAGCAGAGGAGACCAAAAGAGAGTGAGAAAAAACTAGACAAGAAAAGGCATGATGGAGATGACTCTTCTGTCAGAATTTTGAACAAGACTTCGTACCAGACCTCTGCATGCAGCAGAGATTCCGTGAAGCCAGGTATGAGTGTATTGTTTGTTTAGAAATACATCCGATAGACGTGAAATGGTTGACTGTGATGTAGCCTCCAGTTTGTGACCATGTTTCTAAATGTAGAATAATTGAGAGACAGGATTTCTTCTCTGTGTGACTCCTTGACAAAGGGTGGTGACTTACATCTTTTTGCTGATTGAACAAATTCGTGTGAACTGATACAAAAATTTTCCTAAGCAAGCGTCTGAATTCACAGTTGCTTGTTGAGTAGGTAGTGTGGATACCCATTGGTTATAATTGTTAGTTTGTCTGTTTTTTAGTATGAATTGTGTGTAGCTATAGTTCTTGTGTTTGTTACTATAGTTACATCAACTAATGTGCTGTACAACATACCTTGAAATGGTCACAACCAGGTTTAATTATTGAGGCTTTACATGCTTTTATTCAGACAGGTTCAATAAAACTACAAACAAGAAGTCAGCTCAGACTCCAAAAACAGAATCTCTTCGTGTACCTGCATTTGAAACTGCCATCCTGGATTTCCATAAGTCAAAGAGTTTGGGAAGCAATGAGAACATACAGCATAGGAGTGGACGCATGTGTTCAGGGGGAAGTAATATTACGTGCCTTAGTCAACCACAGATGTCTTTTTGGTTGAACACACAGGTTAGCTGATACTTTCATGTTGTAAAACTCATAAAAATAACTCGACCAAAGTTCAAGCATTTCTGGTTGCGAGTATTTTGCATTCAGTATGGTAGTTTAAGTAACTTGCAAGCAAGGAAGTTCAGAGAGATTTTACAATTCTTTTTGTGGGTGCTATTAGTGCTTGCTGTCTCCCTTCTCTCAGTATTCTTGTGTTGTTGTCTGTGCTGCCAGTAGATAGGGGAAAGCCAAGTACTGTTAAAATTTAGATTGGTACTGCTATGGTCTAGACTTCTAGCTTGCCTATTTGGAGCATACATGTTCCTGAGGTTTCTTCACAGCTTCTTGTTTTCTCTCTCACCTGGAAAAAAATTGGTAAGTTGTCAGTTATCCAGTAGTTCTAGCAGATAAAAATAGTGTAATTGCTTTGTGCTAAAAGATAAAAATAAGAAACAGAACTCCAGAAGGATAAAAAAAAAAAGTAAGCATCTAATTTTATTCTTTTTGATTTCCCTTGATTCTCTATTTGCTAGTAAATACAATACTGACACATTCAGCAGCATATTGCATACACTGAATCAGAATTTTCAACAGTGATTAAAAATGAATAATCTTGAAAGATCCAAACAGCATATTATTTCCATTGCCTTGAGTGGAAAACTGCCTGTGATGGAAAATAGGTCTTGCTGCTGTCATTTGTGTTTCCTTTTACATTGCTACTTTGGGTGTGATGATGGACTTTGTTTTTAAGGTATTTGGAACATTAAAACTTTATTTTGTTAGTTCTTAGAATAATTGTTTGGGTGCTTTTGTAAAATGTGGGAAGTCATCATCCTGCTTTTACAGCATTGGAGAAGCATTGATTACGTTTCGTAATGATACAGGGTTGAAATGATGGGTCCACTGAGAAAAGCAACAAAAAAAAAGGCAGGCTGCAGGATCCCCTACGCCTTTATCTGCATGGGTTGATGATTCTTTTAATTTAGAAGGCGGTTATGTTTGGCTCTGTTTAGGTCAGTGATTTTAATACTACTTTTATGATACATCGCTGTCTGTTTTACAGAGAGATTCCTCTGCAGAAAGCAAAGCTTCAACAAAAACTTCAGATGAAACAGTAGTCAGTTTAATACCCTCTTCATTTGATGGTAGAGGTAAGTGCTCCAAACACAAATTATTTGCCTGTATTTTAGCTGCATGCATTTCATCTGTTTGAAAAACTGAAGTGTTCTGAGGAGCTGTTCGTGTGTAATATAAAAAAAGGAATTAAACAGTGGTCTCATTACAGAAAAAAAAAAAACCTGACTGAATGAACCTGTACTGGTTTCTTTCAAATGTGATGAGTGCTTATTGCGCATTCTTGCTCACGAATTTCATCAGCAGATTAAAATGGATTACGGAATCATAGAACTGTTTAGGTTGGAAAAGACATTTACGATCATCGAGTCCAGCCCTTAATCTGTTGCTGCCAAGTCCACCACTAAACCATGTCCCTAAGCGCCACTTCTATGTGTCTTTCAAATAGGTCCAGGGACAGGAACTCAACCACTTCCCTTGGTGGACTGTTCCAGTGCTTCACAGTCTTTTTGGTGAAGATTTTTTTTCTTAATACCTTATCAAAACCTTGCCTGGAGCGGCTTGAGGCCATTTCGTGTTGTCCTATTGCTTGTTACTTAGGAAAAAAGACTAACACCCACCATGCTACAACCTCCTTTCACGTAGTCAGAGAGTGATAAGCTCCCCCTTCAGCCTGCTTTTCTACAGATAAAACAATTCCAGTCCCCTCAGCTGCTCCTCATAGGATCCTTCTCCAGCTTTGTTGCCCTTCTCTGGATCTGCTCCAGCACAATGTCTTTCTTATAGCGAGGGGCCCTGAACTGGATGCAGTGTTCAAGGTGCTGCTGAGTACAGAGGGAGGGTCCTTTCCCTGGTCCTGCTGATTACACTATTTCTTTTTTACTACCTGGACACAAGCTGGCTCTTGTTCAGGCACTGTGCACCGACATTCCCAGGTCCTCTTCCACCAGGTAGCTTTCCACTCTTCCCCAAGCCTGTAGCACTGTATGGAGTTGTTGTGACCCAAGTGCAGGCCCCAGCACTGAGCCTTGTTGAAATTTATTATACCATTGGCCTTTGCCCATCAATCCAGCCTGTCCAGGTCCTTTTGTAGAGCCTTCCTGTCCTCCAGCAGATCAATACTGCTGTTTAACTTTATGTCATCTGCAAACTTACAGAGTGTACACCCAATTCTCATGCCCACATCATCAGTAAAGTTATTAAACAGGACTGGCCCCAGTACTGAGCCTTACTCTGTTGTGTCATTGTTGCTCAAGGGAAGTGTCACTGTAGTTTTCCCCCATGCTGTGTAAGAGGAGATAAAATAATGCATATTGATTATTTGAAGTCTGTTGAATCACATAATCATTAGGGTTGGAAAGGACCTCTGAAGATCATCTAGTCTGACACACCTGCCAAGATTATATTTTTTTCCCAAGAATAAATGAGAGGTAAATAGTTGATTAGACTAGATAAGCATATTTTTTTTAAAATACCTGGAGTCTGGAGTCTAGTGTGTACCCGAAAATTATTCTGTGGCATATGTTACGTTTGTCAAGTTTGTTAGACTACAAAGGATAGCTGTGGAGGGACATGATGGTGAAATGCCCCCGTTTTATTTACCTGTTGTCTGGCTATGGGGGTGCAGAACTTGTTTTTGTTTATCGTTGTTGGGTTTATCTTAATAAACTGTAACAGATTAACAAGTGGCTAGTTTCAAGTAAATATTTACATTTATTTGAAATCCTTAAATCCAGAGTTACCTGGGAATAAGTTTTGTTCAGCAGGCACTGTCTTGGAGGTGTCACATGCATTATGTATTGAATTGTCTTAAGTGCCTCTCACTAGATTTCTGTATGTACACAGACATTCGCCAGTTTGGACAGTTCAGTCCTTATCTTCCCACTGACCTTCAGTAAGGATAGCTTAATCTGCCAAAGTTCTTTGAAGGGTCCTCTAAAGATAAAATGATTCCAGAAACATTCAAGTCATCTGATAATGTGCTTCCTTAAACACTGTCCTCATTTTCTGTCCCCCATAATAAAGTAGAAGTTTGTTGTGGGTTGACCTTGGCTGGCAGCCAGACTCTCACCCAGCTGCTCTCCTCCTTAGCAGGACAGGAGGAGAAAATCAGAGAAAACCGCTTGTGGCTCAAGAGAAGGGCAGGGAGATTTCTCACCAATCACTCATCACAGGCAAAGCAGACTTGACTTGACAAAGATTTGTTTGTTGCCAATTAAAACCAGGGTTGGGTGGTGGCAAAACAAGCCCACAACTAAAATCACTTTGTTCTCACCCTCTCTTCTTCCCAGGCTCATCTTCATTGCTGACTCTTCTACCTTCTCCTTGCCCAGAGTGGCACAGTGGGAGTTGCTCATAACAGTCAGCTCATAACAGCTTCTCTCAGGAGAGAGAGCAGCAACTCCCTCCTCTGCAGGGGCACAGCATGTCTCACCATGAACTTCTCCATGGGCTGTAGGAGCATCTCCTTCCTCTCCTTCACTAACCTTGCTGTCTGCAGGGTTGTTTTTCTCACGCTCTTTCTTATCCCTCCTCTCACAAATTCTGCACAGAGGTTATTACTCTTTTGTAAATATGTTATCACGGAACTGCCACCAGTACTGCTGGTTGGCTCAGCTGCGTCTGGCATGCGTCTGTTTTGAAGTCAGCTGGGCTGGCAGAGTCCATTGTTTCACAGAGGCCACTCCTGCAGCATCCCCCTACTATGAAGACCTTGCCATGTAAACCCATTACACAAGTAAATTTTTCGCTGAAAGGTTTTTCTCATTCTTAAAGAAAAAAATAGACCGTGTTCTGTATTTGCTGTGTGATAGGAATAGTTACAAAATTAATTGTGAATTCTTTGAAGGCAGTGATACCTCTGAGTGGTGGTGGGTTATGTTCTTGTACGCTGAGACACATTAGAAAGTCTTTCACTTAGGACAAATGCCTGTAAAACTGTGGAGTTTTTAGAAAGTAGAAATTACAGATGTGGCCTTATATGTGAAAGCTGCATGAGTGAGATAAATATTAAAGGCATTTTCTGTGTAAGTATAGCAGAAGTTCATTATTTTAAAGAAAAATAACTTAGAAAATTAACATGGAATTATTTGTATGTAATTGTTGTAATTCCCAGTTACAACTTGATTGGGCTAAATGTATGTATATAGTGCTGGACAATACATGGGGTGATTACAATTCTAGAAAGCTTTCTGGAGAAAAGAAATGCGTGAATGCCTTATTTCAGTCCTTCTTCAGAAGGAATATGGTGCTTTGCTGTATCTGCTAGTTCTTGATTAATGCTTGATCCTTTTTGTTTTGAATATTTGAGAAATATTTTTGAGACATCTTTGTATTTTTCCTAGCAGCATTTCCTGAAACACCTGCAGATGGCTCTGCTCAGCCACATGTGTCTTGGGCCATGGTACTTTCACAGCCCCCAAAGAAAATTGTGTCATCACCAGTACCTGAAGGTCTTTCCAGGGGCAAAGGCAAGCAGGATAGTGAAGTGAAGGTACTTGAGAACTGTCTACTCTAAACCAATTTCTGTCGCTGTGTGATTGTGTTTCTTGATGCAAGACAGTGCCATTTTTTTTCCTAGGCTCTGTACAGTGTCTACTTCTAATGTAGCTTTTTAAGAAATAATACAAAGTTACCTTGTCCTTACTAGCATTTTTCTTCACTTGTAGTGGAAAAGAATAACAAGATGTTGAAATGACAGCCTATTCCACAAGCATGAATTTTCAGCTTTTAGCTGGACTTTTTTCAGATTTGTTTCCCTCAGAATGAGACATGGAGCATGAAACTCTTGCCTTATTTGGGTGGATATTTCCTAGTGAAATCTCAATAGACCCAATAAAGTTTGGTTACTGTGCAGTGTGCTTCAAATGAAGATTTTTTTTTTTCCAGTAGCTCTAAATTTCAAAGAGATCTTGAATTTTCCTGTTCGTTTAATGTCCTAGCCTGGATTGATTAAGGTACCCTTTAGTTGTATAAGTGTGATCGTTCATATTTATTTCAGTAGGTGGTATTGAAATAAATCAGTTTCTGACTATCATACCTCATGATTTTTTCCCAGCAGTCAGAAACAAAAAATGACGCTAGTGAAACTGAGCCAGAAGAAGGGTTGGAAAAGAAGAAAAAAAAGAAGAAAAAGAAGAAAAAAACAAAGTCGCCCACTGGTACTGAGAAACCTCAAAATGAATCTGTTATAATACAAGAACCGCCAAGGCTTGAGGTATGGTGAAGAGATCTTTGTTGTTGTTTCTTTAAGTTACGTAAGTGTATTAGAAGACCAGGTGTTCGCACAGCTTTGTACAAATTTAAGTTCAAAACCCATTTGTAGAGGATATTGGTTCAAGTCCATTTCAGTTGAGATGATTGTCAGAAGTTGCTGACAATCAGGAATAGTTAATGCCTTTTGACTTGTCGCATGTTCAGTGAGCACAGAGGAGTACGAAAGAGTCTTAGAAGTAAATTTGGAGTGATGCACCTGAGAGTCTACATGTTAACAAATTACCATAAAAGTCTAGTTTCCTAAATTAAGAGCATTCTGTAGTAACTGCTACAGAAAGTAAAGTGCACAAGGGATGGAGAATATACTGTAGTGTGCCACAGTTTTAAAGAATGTGGTACTGGTACTACAATTCTACCCATATCACATTTGGAAGCAATTTCTGTGTAACACAGTTGTCATCGCTTCCATTCCTGATTGTTAATTCCTTTTTTTTTTTTTTTTTACAAAATAGTATATGCATATTAGTATTTTGGTATTTTTGTGTATAAGTGGTTTGAAGGCTTCAGACTTCCCCACATTAGAGAATTGTATGGTCTGTGGTTTAAGAGTGCTTCATTGAAAGCCCAGTATCGTACAGCACTGTGAACAGATGTTGATCTGTAAGTTTGATCTAGTGTTACATAATGTTCAGTCTGTGGAATAAAAGCATAAGTAAGCCTTCCTAGGTGGCTTCAGTTCTGTACATGGAGCACAGAGCAAAATTATGGCTACACATTCTTTTCATGATGCCATTCATTGTCCTGGAACAGCACAAGAAATGACTGTTACAGATGTCTTTGTTGGACAATTACAAGTAGAATCAAAGATCTGCAGGTTCTTTCCCTCATGAGAACATCCCTATTTTTACTATATGCTGCCATACAGTGTCTGACCTGTAAATGACTTACTGTCTGAACATAAAGAGAATAGCAGTATTCACAGAAAACAGTAATGGGGCTGTTGAAGACAAAAATAGTAAACAATGGCATAGAATCATGGAACGGAACATATGCATTGCTCTGAAATGTGTGATGTAGATGCAACATCTGTTGTGACAGCAGAAAACAGTTTTCAGACCCTCCTGGTTTGGTCAGAATGCTTGTGTGCTCATTAGTGTGAAAAATGGTGAGACACTTGTATAATGTTCTTGAAATAGAACAGCGTGAAAGGATCATACACAGAGAACTTTACAGCCGCCCAGGATGTTTAAGAAAGTTCTGCTATGTGCAGCAGCTCACCGGAGCAGCATATTGGATTGCTTGGTAGTTTTATAAAACTCACTCGTTTACAGAAACTGTTAAGGAGCGTATATTGATGCATGTGCTGAAAAGTAATCCTGTTTTTCTATACACAGTGATAGACCCTGAGCTAGGTATTTCCTCTAAAAAATATTAAAGCTGCTATTGATACTGAGGTCAGTGCTGGCAGTACTGCTCAAACATGCAGTCAGTGCTGGAAATTATTAGGAAAATAGAAAAGAAAATGGATTATGATAATACATAAATTCAGGATGTGTCCAATCTTTATATAGTGTGGATTTTATTTTCTTGTGTTTCTCCCACTCCATAGAGATACACATACTTGAACTAAAATAGATAGATGAAAGGCTCCAAAAATAATCAGAGGTATGAAGCAATTTTTGTGAGAGGCAAAACTGAATAAACTAGTACTTCTCAGTCTGTAAATTAGCTGACCAAGTGATAATCGGAAGTGATGAAGAAATAAAAAAGAAATTACTTAATCTTTGTCCTCATTTCGTTTGATGTCCTCTGGGTCTTACAGGTGATGAGTTAAGAGGAAATACAGAGAGGTGTAAGATCGCGCTAAGCACTAGAGTTTAGTTATTCATTCTGCTACAGGACATTTCAAATACCAGAATTTTATTTGAATTCAAGAAGTGTTTGTTCAGACTGAAACAAAAATTAATTCCAGTGAAGTCTGTATAAATGTGAAGGTACTGGCTCTATTTCAAGATATCCCTAAGCAAAGAGTGTGTTAATGAAAAACTTCCTTCTCTTGCAGTCATCTTTTGGCATACTCCCAAGCTTCTTTAAAAGTAGTTCACTGAATGAAGTATGTCTGTCCATGTGCTAGAGTTTCCTAGCTTGGGCTGCTTAAACGAAGTCTTTCAGGCTGCAAAATAAATGTTGGTGTGTTCAGAAGCATTGCATCGCATCACAGCTAAAAAGGCCTCTTGGAATGTGGGAAGAGAAGCAATGGAATGAAAACCAAGGTGGTGGATCAGGTTCATTATGATTGAGATAGTGGATATAAGGTGACCAGTGTAGAGCAAGCTCCAGCCTGTCTTTGCTCAGTTAATACAGAATCTGGATAATGTTTCCTCTGCTAAAAAAATTGCTCTTGTATCTAAGCCTACATAATCACTTCAGTGATCTGTGTATTTCCATACTGTACTCAAGAGTTGCTGCCCTTTTGCCTGCCCTTTTTGTTTTTCGCTACTGACACGGCAGAATTGCGCAGCTGGAAACGGTACTGAGAGAAGGGGGAAATTGTTTGGAAAGCTGTTAAATGGTCTGAAGAATGCTCCTTTAGGAGCCATTTACCTCTAATTATTTGTATCAGCTGACAGCAATAACAGCTTGCTGTTGGAATTTTCTCTTGCAAGATCTAAAAGCCCTGAATTAGCTGCTGCATAGATGGCTTAAACATTGTAGTGCTGATCATCATTGCTGGCACTGTACTTGGCTTCTGAGTTTTTGTACAGTGAAACAAATTATGCTGAGAGTTTTTGATAAGCAGGGAGAAAATAGTTTGCATGTAGGAAAAACAAGTTTGAGAATATGGACTTAATAGTTCTTACTAGAACTAGAATTCAGGGGGCCTATAAGGATGCTGGGGAGGGACTCTTCATTAAGGACTTCATTGATGAGACAAGGGGTAATGGGTTAAAACTTAATCAGGGGAAGTTTAGATTGGATATAAGAATGAAGTTCTTTATTGTAAGGGTGGTGAGGTGCTGGAATGGGTTGCCCAGGGAAGTTGTGAATGCTCCATCCCTGGCGGTGTTCAAGGCCAGGTTGGACAGAGCCGTGAGTGACGTGGTTTAGTGTGGGGTGTCCTTGCCCATGGCCGGGGGGGTTGCAACTAGGTGATCTTAAGGTCCATTCCAACCCTAACTATTCTATGATTCTATGATTCTATTATCTTCTGATGAACTTGTGTAGGATGCTGAAGAGTTTCCTGATCTGACAGCTGCCTCTGATAGAAGAAACAGGCTAGGACCTCAGAAATCATCATTTACTTCTGCTGTAAGAAAGCAATCTGAAGTAAGTAATCTTAGAACATCATGTGAATGTTAAGAAAATGAGCAGTAAAAATCTGCAAGTTTTGAATGCAGCTAAAGGTGGAATTCTTTTGCCTGGTGTTTATGCCATGGGGCTCTGCCCATGGCAGTTCTCTTAGGTACTGTGTGGACAATGAAGAGCTAATCATTGTATTCAGTAGAATCGTATCATACCAAAGGAGATATCTTTCTGGTCTCTGAACTGCTACCAATTCCAGTATAGACACTTCTGTTGTGTACACCCAAAGTTGGTTGTGATGAGTGGCGCTTATGTAGGTTTTCTTCCTGTAGGTAGTTTTCTAGTTTAATTTTACATGTCATAAAAATAATAGTACAGCACTTTTAATTTCTACTTTTGCTGTTGGTTCATATAGTCAGATTTCAAGGGTATCTGAATAGTGTTGATGTTTTTGTTCTCCAGCTGTGCAAAGGTAAGAGTGTGAGTCTAACATCAACTATAAACCCAAGGTTTTTGTGTTGGGTTTTTTTGCCATGAGTGAAATAAATCCCAAATACTAATTTGGGAATTGATTCAATATGGGAATGGATCCCAAGCTTTAATCACAAGATTAGAAATATTTAGAAATATTAATTGTTCTTGCAAAGTAAATCACATAAATAATAAATGTAAAATTCCAGGTTTCTGTTTCTTTGAAACTGGCTTTGCTGCTAGAGATGTTTGTCATTGGTTCTGTTTCGTTATGAATATTAGTGGTTAAAGCAAACAAACAAACAAGCAAAAACAAACGCCAAAACACAAAGAAAGATATCCTTTGTTTTCTTTTTTTGAGGCAGTAAGTTACATTGACAGGGAGGAATGAGCAGCGAAAACCAAATTGCTGCTCAAACCAATTTTCTCACAAAATGCTGTTCGGACTTGCACCTTAGATGATACAAACCTTTTAGCTGTTGAAATGTATGTAGGATATAGGCTTTTATAAAGTTGTAAAGAGATGTTCCATGAGCCACTCACATTCTTCTGTAGCAGATATTTGAAGATGAAACTGCCTTCCTGTCTTTTTGTCTTCCAAGTCTGAAAAAGGAGAAGGAAGTCATGAGTCTGTAGCATGGTTAGCCAGTAGATGATCACACTTTTAGAAGGCCATGGTAAGGTGTTCCCAGAGCCGCATTCTCTCCATGTTGAAGAACCCCAACTCTCAAGGCCTTTTATGATAGGAGAGCTGTTCCATACAGCTGTTCCATCTCTAACCATTTTTGTGCCCCTCCTCTGGATCTGCTCTAAGATGTCTGTGTCTTTGTTGTGCTGGGGACCCCAGAACTGCACACAGGCCTCCAGCTGGGGACACATAAGAGCAGAGAGTTAGAATCACCTCCCTTGATCTGCTGGCCACACTTCTCTTTATGTAGCCCAGGATACAGTTGGCTTTCTGGGCTGCGCATGCACACCTCTGGCTCATGTTCAGTTTTTAGTCTACCAGTACTTCCAAGTCCTTCTCTGCCGGGCTGCTCTCAGTCCCTTGAACCCCTACTCTGGACTTATGCTGGGGATTGCCCCAGTCCAGGTCTAGAACCTTGTACTTGGCCTTGCTGAACTTCATGAGCTTTGCACAGGCACAGTGCTCAAGCCTGCCAGGGTCACTCTGGATGACATCCCTTTCCTGAAGCATATCAGCTGTGCTGCTAAGCTTGGCATTCACAGATCTGCTGAGGATACATTCAGTGCTACTGTATATGTTCCATTTGAATTTAGTATCACCTCACTTTACCCTTTTCTGTGTGTCTAAATAGTGTCTCTTCCTTACCACCTTTTGTCTCTGAATTTCAAAGATCCGTCTAACAGAAGAACCTTGGGATAGTTGGACTCCCACTCCAGATGGAGCTCCCAAATTGGATGGACTGCCGGGGAAGCAAGCTTCATCTTCTACAGTAGAAAGAAAGAAAATGCAGGTAATTGAATTCATGTTTGAAAATCAATTTCAAAATGACAAAGGGAATTAGTATGTTTAAACATGAGACTGAGTCCAAGCTCATCTGCGATTGTATTCATACATTGTCATTTATACTTCGGGATCTGACAAGATCGTCTTGATTAGAAGCACTCAGTAATTGCTAGCTTTCAGTTTTTGACAGAACGTTTAGGGAAAAATAGTACATTTTCATTAATGTCTACTACTAATGAGTTCCAGATATCAGGAATTTTTCTTTCACCTGTCTTACTTGATCATGGCATAAATCCACTCCTGAATGATTGTCTTAAGCAATTGGGTACCTCTTAAAAGTGTTTCTGCTAGATTAAGACAAAGAGGCAAGGAGATGACTTAGTCTGGGGCAAGGAGGAGAAATACAGAGCATCAGTGAGGTCACTAACTAGTTCCATCTTGGTCAGTAGGTTCTGCTGTAATTTTGACTCAAGAGGAGATCCTAGGCTCAGAAGGAGGAGGTCACATTCCTTAACCTTACTGTGACAGAAGCTATATGAATTGATCTCCAGGATAAGACTTCTAGAAATACAGAATCTGAGAGTCATTTGCTTAGTATGCTCTCATAGTTTGCCTTTTTGTAGTCTATTCATTTGTAATCTTTTTGTATTCTGAATCATTAAACATGGTGCCAAGTGTGGAGCACCACTTTTGCCTTCGCTTCAAAGCAGACAGAAAGTGCTTGTAAGAATGTGTGCATAAAGATGGTGACATCTCTTTGTAAGAAGGCATTGAAGGTAATGATGTATGTGAACTGCAGTCACATACCATGGAAGATTCGCAGAGTCATTTTTCTGTACTTTTCGTTTTTCAATTCTGGTTTTCCTGTTCTTTTTGAAAGATAGGTGTCAGTCTGACCAAAGTGGGAGACAACATAAAGCACCACCTTCATTATTTTATGCTTCTATGCTTTGTTCAGGTAGCTATTCAAGTTATTTGAGCTGTTTCTGATTTTTTTATTTTTCACGTTAAAGTTTATGTTTATTTAAATGTCAAAGTACTTTCATTGTATTAAGTTAAAAATCAAAAGTATCATGGATGAAAATGTTAGGAGTGTATAACACACCTTGCAAAATAACATTCTGAGATGGAGAGCATTACTAATTGGTACTGAACTTGTTCAGGAAACATCCAGGAGCAGTGGAAAGAAGAGTCAAATTCCTGTGCAGTTGGATTTGGGTGGCATGCTGGCAGTCTTGGAGCAGAAGCAGCATACAGAGAAGTCAAAACAGTCTTCTAAACCTGTGGTGTTTTCAGGTATTGTTTATATGGTGAAATTTCTTTTCTTTCAATTTGAGTGTAAGTATTCAAAAATTAAAGGTAGCTGGATTTCTGATGTGCAATGATGTCTGAATATGCAGGCAGGAGCACAAAAGACAAGAAAATGAAGGGTATTTAAAAAAAATATTTCTAAAGCATGGCGATTTGAATTGTTTTGAGGAAGACTTGGGGAAAGAAAATCTCTAGGACAATGACTTGTAAAAAAGAACACCTTTCATAAATGTGAAAGGTGATTGAAATTTGGCTTTGACAAAAATGCTAATGTTTGTGGATAACTTTGCTTTTTTCTTAAAAACAGGTTTGTGATCTGAACCTGCAGGAAGGGACTAAGCAGTAACAAAGGCTTTCTTATGCTCCTTTAAAATCCTAGAGCTTAGGAGCTGTCGTGGTTTCAACCGTAAATCAGCCACGCAGTTTGTTCACTCACTTCCCCCTTTTTCTTCCCTCTGCTCCTGGAG
>JAOEHY010000421.1:0-35044 GCA_025447955.1 Psilopsiagon aurifrons | reverse complement strand
CTCAGCATGCCTTCCAGGAGAATCTGCTCCAAGATTTTGCCAGGCACAGAGGTGAGGCTGACTGCTCTGTAGTTCCCTCGGTCATTCATTTTCCCCTTCTTAAAAATGGGGGTTATATTACCCTTTTTCCAATCGTCAGGAATGTCACCTGACTGCCATGACTTTTTTTTAATACCAAGAGCCTCCAAGAAAATATTTTTAGCTTTTTTGCAGCCATATAAATATCAAACAATGTAGATTTACTCTTCTTTGAAGTTTCACGGAACTAAAATTAGATTCCAGAGGGTTTTTCAAAAATCACCACTCCTCCCACAAAGTTTGTTTCTGTGAGTATCAGGCATACAGATATGCTGAGGTCTTGCATGTACTGAGGAAGATGTACTGTTTCAGGAAATAGAAACTATTTCTCCTTGCTTCATTAGAATCTCATACAGCCCCTTCATATGCAGCCAAGTAAAGGAAAAAAATGCATCAGCATGGTTATTTTACTCATCCTGAAAGATGAGCTCTCTGATAAAACCAGAATCAAACTGTCATCCTCCTCCAAGTAAGACTGCAGAGCTTTGGCTAAAACTATGTTAACTGAATAACCATACCATTTTAAAAACTTAAACCCTACATGCTATACTGTGGGTTCCACTTTTCCATCCTTTTTATATTAAGTAACTTTAAGATCCTGGCATAAATTTTTCATGGTGGCTAAAAGAATAGAATTCTCTTGGTCCCAAAGCACACTTAACTCCTTACTGCTGTGTAGTAACCACGACACATTACAACTGTTTACTGTCTGAAGGCTTATTCTTGCAATCATGCCAATACAATACTGCCTTTGTAATTCCATCTCTGTGAAAAATGAAGTCAGTTCAAATTTGAACAGCTGAAGTACTGGCCTTTATCAAAGAGAGCCTCCAAAGACACACAAGCTTAAAATGATTTAGCTCAACAGACCCACCACATATCTGTGCACTTAACAAAATCAAACAAACACAGTGATGCAGAATAGTACCCATGCACCAGATTGTCTGCTTAAGCACTGCTACAACTCATTTTGGTATGGCTCATCTTCATAAGCTTACATGAGTGGTTCAACTTATTAATTAACACAGTCCTCTCAATTCCTTCCGCTTCCCCCTCCTCCCCAAAAGGATTTTCTGGTTTGAGTTATCTTTAAGATGAAAGGAAAACTAGTCTTGCTACTTTCTTGGAACAAGTATTTTTGTGCTGACCAGCTTTTTGCACTGAATTCACAAGCGCTGGCCCTTTTGCCAGAAGAGCTTGCAAGCTTTTTCACTCCTCAGTACTCAACAGCACAACCATCCAAAGTGCACAGAAGGCAGAAACAAGCTTTATATAAACTTCAAGGTGTTTTGCACCAGATCCTCATGATCCACATCTATATGCATACTGTATTTTCAGCTTTGAAGCTTTGCCCACCAAATCTTCTGTTTGCAATGATACTAAAACCCAGTTTCCAACAGTTCCTATGTTTCAATAATGAAAACAATACCTCTTCCCCCTCCTTTTCCCCTACCCATAAGCACTGATCCTAAGTGAAAATCCTGAGGGTCCTCCTACAACTGGATTTTATGGCAAGAGCAATCATAAACTGAGACTATGCTACCAAGTTTTTCTGATGTACTTATGCTCAGTGGGAGTGTTAAAAAATTACACCATGTAAAATTTACTGGCAAAAACTGTTGCATAGATGCAGCAATGCCAAAAGAAGGATGCTCTTTCAAATTATCTGCACTGCCTCCTTAACAAGCTAAGTCAGTAAAAACCCCTTATTTTGTCAACACCCAGCAGAGCTATCACCCTGTAGTTGTTGCAGGAAAGATCCTTCTCATACAGAAGAGCTCAGCCTCTATACTCACAAGAAGAAACTTTATGGATGTTCTCATATTGAAAAAAATTTGGATGAAAGGGTTTTACAAATTTCACATTAACCGTTTCACCCACCTTCCTTACTTCCCCTTGAAAAGAGAGTAAATTGGACTCACTTTTCTTTCAAATAACTAAAAAAATAGAGAAGATAAAGTTGATTCAAATTTCTATTTGCACACAAAAAAAAAATAAGTGAGGGAACAAGCACAGAAAAGATAAGCCCCAAAAGGATTTTTCTGAAGTTGTAAGAGATCAGGGATTTTCTGTTCAAAGTACTTTGTAGCCTATATACAACAGATAAAAGTAATTGCTCTAACAATCACTAAATTTCAAGAACAAAAAAAAATTACTTCAATCTATTTGTATTTAAATGACAGACACAGAAATCTGATATCAGATACTTACAACTACCTTAGACAAACCAATGTAAGCAAAAGCAGATTTATACATGCTGGATAATGGCTTAAAAATACATTCTAAATTTTTTTAAAAGCGATTAAAAGGAAGCCATCTAAAGCCCTCAAAAGCCACAGAGCCTTTTCAGGCTCTTCTTCTCATCTTCCAGCATAATCCACTCTTCAAGAACCCTTCAAGACTGAATTTCTACATTAAACCTATCTCAATTACTCTCTGAAAGGGCAAATTTCACCAGCAAATAAACAGAAGAAGTTTATGGAAATGCCAAATGGAACACAAAGTCTGCTTCTTAGCTTTTGCAACTAAATATGGTTAAGCCATTTTGAAAATACAGTGCCATAAATATGTTCCACAAATCTCTTTCAAATGTTTCAGTCAAGCTCATTCTCTGAACTCCTGTGCAATCAGATTAACTCCACAATGTTTAAATACTATCATGAACTTTACAGGGAGCACTAGAAAGCAGTACTTCTGTATGTGGATTCAAACATAAATGAGGAACACTCCTAAACCCAGTACTTTTAACTCATAGGTTTGGAGGAGACTTTCTTAGTGCAATCAGTTCTGCAGAAATTATTGGCATGTAAAAAACAAAAAAACAAACCAACAAAAAACAACAAAGCTGACTTCCAGAGTAAATTTCTCAGACAGTATCTATTAAAATAAAGGTTAAACAAGGTATTTTTTTAAGTGTTCAATGGAAGCAAACATAATTCCACTTCTATAATACTGAAATATACTGAGTGCTTAGTATTGGATAAAATGCTTCAACAAAGTATAACACTACACAACTTAAGAGGCATTGATAGGTAGTCTACTCTTCAGCCATTACATTTAAATATGCTGAAACTTGCCAAAAAAAACACTTGGAAAAAATCTTTGGTTATTATTTACTGGTTTATATTTTTTAAATAGCTGTACACATATGAATAATGTATTGCTGATGTGTTAAAGTGACCACTGAAAGTCACCCTGTTCCAAAGAACAACTTGGAACACCCTGTTCCAAGTTTTTCCCACAGAAAGTAAATCCTTGCAGTAGGATGGCATAGAATAGCTTTATGTAAAAAAGGGATCAGAATTTTAATGCAGAGATTCATGACTGACAGAGTCTAACTAATCTTAATCTCATCCTAAGTAAAGCAGCACACTTTTCATCAGAAAACACTTCAATCACTACCCTTCAATGTGCTAAAAATGGGAGGTTTTAAACACTGCAGAGGATTTTAATTTATTCCCATGATTTTGTACCCAAGTTTTATTTAAAGACAGACTTTATACATGTCAATGATGAATCACTGTTTTTGTCAAAACTTACCTGTAATTAAAACACTCTGCATAACTTGATTCACACAGAAGTTGTTCACCTGCTACACTAAGTTTGTGTCGTACAGAAACTACACAACAACCTTTGCAGGGAAAAATGGTTGAAAATTTTAAATATGCAATTGGAACCCTGGATGATATAAGGATCTTCTATTCTTTTACAATTAGTTCATCTCTTGTGCAGTAAGAATATCAACATTTTTTCTGAATAAATGAGGTTATAGTATTAAGAGCTCTTGTTTATTTTTCCTTTAAACATTATTAACAAATAACATATGAAAATATGATTCCTTCCCCAAATACATTTATTCCTATTTTCAATATTTTATGCATTAATTTTCCTTACCTGTCCCGTTTTATAATGCCTTGCAAATTGGTTAACCACTCTATAGTCATTTGCAAAGTACTCCATTAGAATTGAGGGAACTTCAGCAAAATCAGTGGCACACCTGGTTCCTAGAGGTAGAATAATTGTACACATTAGCATTTGCTATTTTCATTAACACAAATAGTTAACTCTTTCTAAAAGTTTTTGCAGCTTTCAGTTTGGACTTTTGGTGAACTTTAATGCTCTTTCATTTATTAAATCAATATTTTATTTCTATAGCAAATGTACATATTGCCAGAAAAGCTTCATTATAATCTTATACATTTTACTATAAATCACAAAGTAAAACAAAATATTTGAACAGCTGGGTGAGGCACCTTATAAAGCTCTGGATCACACCCTTTTTAAACTAAAACAGAGTGTAGTCAAACTGGCCCTACATGAAACGCCAAATATATTTAAGTATCTTAAACCTAAATCAAACTACAGTGTAAATAAAACTCAGCCTTAATCCCATTCACAGTTACAACTTTGAGCTTCCATCTGTTTGCTGAGCTTACTTATGCTTTATATTAACCTCACTATATAATATCAAGTCATTCATCCAACGAAAACCCTTGCAGACTGAAGATGTTTTAAGTGAAATAATGGTATCTTAACAGTTAGTAGTTTCAAAAAGCACTTTCCCAAAACCCCAGGAAGTTATTAAGAAGTATCACATCACCAAATCAAAGCTGCATTTCAATTTCCATATTAAAGTTAGGGATGCATAAAGCTGTTGTTTTAATAACACTGGCCATGGATCACCTCTGTCCCTGTCTGCCAGAGACAATGTCTAGACTACTAGAGGCTAGTCTTAAATGTAAGTATGGTTTTTGTTCCTACTATTCTTTCTTTAAGACTACTTTTTTAAATCCCTCCTTTGAGCTTTACAAATATTTCTCTAATTTCTAATCTGAATTCATAACCTGTTTATACTCTGTTTTCAGACCAACATCGCTCTTCAGGCCCCACTAGTAGCAGAATGAGTACTTGAATATTTGGGAATGTTCATCAGAGAAGAGAGGCAGGGAAGAGTAGAAAGGACTTGAAATACTCAGCACACCACAACTAGAGTATCAAATTTTTTGTTCTTATGAGAACAGATGGTCACTAACAGACATCCCTGGGGCAAGCCGTTTGACTGTCACACATTCCAGATCCTGAAGACAAAAACGGTTTTCTGCAGAAACAATCCAACTGACCTCCAATGCTGCTTTTGCAATGCTAGATCTGGAGTGAAATCCCCTGGGATTCAGGACTGCCTGGAGC
Organism: Psilopsiagon aurifrons; assembly: GCA_025447955.1. Lineage (NCBI taxonomy): Eukaryota > Metazoa > Chordata > Aves > Psittaciformes > Psittacidae > Psilopsiagon > Psilopsiagon aurifrons. The sequence goes on along the minus strand of JAOEHY010000421.1, from coordinate 29,779 downwards.
TAAGGCAACAGTGAAACCATATCCAGGGACTCACGGAAAGTCTGCGCCTCAAAATTAGCCATTTCCTGCCCCTTCAAGACTTTGACGTGCAGACCTATAAGATTCATCGCAAGAGAACTCTACCAAACATATAAAAGTATACCTGGCGGTCAATACGAGCTAAGCCGTATCAGTGAAAGGGGTGGAGGAGAGCATTTAACAATCTCAAGGAGTATACAGAGCTTATACTGAAAAAGCATACACAGTGTTAATCTGTTTTAACAGTGTCCAGTAGTGACTCACTTAAAACCACCTCAGTCTATTTTAATTCTAATGGGAAGCCTTGAGAAAGAATATCTTGACAAAGGGTGAGAAGTATCTGTTGATAACACATAACTCTACCACAGATTACCCTTTCTATCAAAAGCATAATATAAAAATGGTAAAAAATTTAAAAAAAAAAAATCCTTCAGACAGAGAAGCTACAATTTCATCTATTTGGTTGTGGGTGTTTTTTAATAAGTAAGTATCTACTGCAAATGGGATTTGTGGATATGTGGATGCCCCCTACCTGGAAGGGCTCAAGGCCAGGCTGGATGGGCCTTTGAGCATCCTGGTCTAGCGGAAGGTGTTCCTGCTCATGGCAGCGGAGCTGGAACTTGATGCTCTTTAAGGTCCCTCCTAACCCAATATGATTCTATGATTTCCAGCACACTATTACAGATGATGATATAGCAAGCTTTAAAAAAAAAGCGGCTTTAGCCGAACACACCTCTGACCCATTTGCCACAGCAGCCTGCAAGCAGTCAGCCAATATACTCATTGCCACTGCTTGAGAAGAGGGACTAAATGAAAAAAGACAATATTCCTTTCCTGTGCATCCACTAAGCTGTGATTGCATATTCATTCCTGTTCATTTACATAAGATAAAAAGGCCTCCAGTTAATCATGCCTGCAATTACAATATGATTTTATCAACTTTGCTTTAACCAGAACAAGCTAGAAAAAGCCTGGCTTTACAGATTTTCCATATTGTCAGTATACGCTCTTTGCAAGAAATTATTTGCTGATTTTCTTAATTCAGTTTCCTAAGTCATTTCCAACCCATGATTCATTGTGCTTTTACACTAGGTAAAATTTTAGCTGAATTTATTTTAAATACTTCAATTATTCCATTATTATAACTCCACATAAAGCAAGCTTGCAAGAGCGGATACCACCACTAGAACAAAGATCAGCAGTACAGAAAGGAGAGATACAAATGTCTAATTCATATTAGGAGATGCAGAATGTTCAAGTGTTATCTACTTGGGGTTTAGAAAAAAACTGGGTATCTAATATTGTACTTTCAAGTCATCAAAGATGTATAAGTATCATCATGATTCAATCATTTTTCGTTCACATTCTTTTTTTTCTTGGGTTTTTTTTTCTTTTCCACTTTTTTTTTTTTTTAGTTTACTCCTTTCTTCTAGAAATTATACATTTAACTGAAACAAAGACAAAAAAAACCCCAACTATTCTAACTCTCTTACCAGTAACATGTTGGTACCGAGTTCTTCCCAGCATAGAATGCATAGCATGTCCCATTTCATGGAAGAGATTCTCCATCATGCCAGGACTTAGTAGCGTTGGTGCACCCTTTGCTGAATGGGGCAGGCTAAGCATAAGAACAACTACAGGCAACTGGTACTCTCCATTTTCCTTTAACCTGCCTCCACGGACTGTAAAGTGACAATCCTTTTCAAGATGAAAGCAAACAGCAGCCAATGTCATTACATCAATGATATTAAAGCAGTAACGAAATTATTAAACTATTAAATTAAACCTAAACACATTGAGTTACACAAGCAAAATTCAACGATTATTAACAGTGTTGTTCAATAGCAGCATGCTGTTTCTCCATCTTTATTACATGTTTCATATTCATTTGAAAACTACCTTTTTCCATAAAGAAAAGACTGTGTTGCATTGCTTTTAGAAAATAAAATTTATTTTGGCTTAGAGTTATCAAAACCTCTTTTTTCTCCCTAAAAATATGACTAGCTCAAAGAAATTGACTGGTGTATCAAAACTGTAATTTTTAATTGTTCTCTCATTTTTAAGCAGCAACTTCTTCACAAAAATATACTGCACAGCACTCCTAGTATATTGTGAAATATTAGTAAAACAGAGAAATACATTACACTAGTAAAAATTCAAGGTTTGTCTACTTATCACCTCAGTAAAGGTATTAATTTGCAAATATTTATACAGGGTGAAATGTCTGTATACTGGCACTAGACAGCATGAGTGAGTGAGCCACAAGAGTTGGAGCCATCTACAGGTTTATGTTGTTTTGAATAAAAATTAGTTCTTATTATGAGCTTTCACCTTCAGAGAGTATTAAAATTTCAGACTGTGTTTACTTTCAAATAGTTGGCCAGAAAATACATGTTTAGAATCTACAATTTCTCTAAACAGATTTCTATGACATTTCACAGTGTTCTGTAGAACAAAGTCTCTGAGTTCAGTCTATCAGGTGAAGTTTCTTTAAAACAGAAGGTTACTCACAAAAAAATTTACCTAAAACTACACTTGGAGTTACAGCCTTTCATTGTTTAAATTTGATTTCTTCTAAATCAAGGTATCTTCTACTAAACTTAGATTACAAATGGCCCTAATACTACAGTCATTACTCAAATAACACCCACTCTGGACTCAGATCATAAATGTTACCTGATGTGGTTTATCAGGTCGCTGAAAGAAGTCACAATAGATGTACCCTAGCAAACCTTCCGTTTCATGAACAACAGCCTGAAGAAATAAAGCATTTCCACGGTGAACACACTGACACAATGTATAAATTGAAAACACAGCATTCTAATCCAAAGATATATAATGCATAAATGACAAATAAAAATAAGAATAATTATTGTGAAATCTGTTGGCAATTATAGTTGAGAAAAAAATTTTATACACCAGATCCACAACTTGTCCCTCAAACTACAGCTATTTCTGCATTTCATTCAGGACTAATCAATCACAGATTAGTCTTAAAAGTAACACTGTCTGTAGCCCCTAGATGATTTTAGAGGAGCTAACATCATCAGAAGCTGATTTACCATAGAAATAAAATAGAAAGACTAAGGAGTGTTTAGAAATTGACAGACAGGATATAAAGAACAGCAGCTCTTGCTGGAGCTGGAAGAGCAGTGAAGATCTGGAAATGAATACATGGAAGGAAGACAACTGAGGAACCTGGGAAACTGATGAGTAAATTATTGCTCAAGTTTTCACTTCCACCCTCCTTTAAGAAGAGGGCAAAAAAAAAATAAAGACATAAAAACTGCTCTCAAAGTGAAAATGACATGCAGACGAAAAAAAGAAATGAGGCAGACACATGACTGCTAGAACAGGTACCTAAAGCATTATGGTTGTCTACAGTCATCTACGAATTTAAACTAAAAAAAAATAGCAAAGCCGATTCATGACAGCTTGAATGCTAAGCAATCATCTCTAAGCAGAGAAACTGCTTCTGATTCAGTAACCCTTCACACAAACACACATTATAAAGGCCATAAAATAGCAGCGTACAAAAGGCACTTAAGAGAGTATAAAGCCCGTGCGGTCTATCTTCATCTGAAATTAGATAAGTAGTCTGTGCTTTTGATAGGAATTTAAGTAACTTAAAACCAAACTCTGATTCAAAGCTTAGAGGAACACATCATCTTGGCCAAACTTCCTTTGTTGGTTCAGATGCTGGGAACAAGAATACTTACCAACTTTCGAACATCTTCAGACCAAACCTCTCCTTTCTGTGTTTGTTCAGCGTAAAGGGAGATTCCTAGGAGTTGACTGAACAAAGAGTTCAAACCTTCCATGCATGCCCCAAGTGAAAAAAATGGACAGTACAAGCCGGGATCAATGTTGTACCTAAGGAAATACAAGAATCCCAAATCAGTCAGTCGAGCTACATAAACTACAGCCTTCATTACAGGATGAGACACAATATACCACGTAAGCCTTAAGACCCTTATTGAGCATGTTCAGCTTTATTTTTCAAATCATGAAACTAAGTCAAAGACTAGTTATGGTGGAGTGCTTCAGAGTAACTCATTTTTTCTTATATTCAGATTTGGATACTAAATTCATCAAATGTTGACAATGATTTTCAGAGATGTGGTGAACACGTAGCTCAAACAGAACATGACGACACCATGGGTGGCAAGGTTGTGGCTTTTGATTCACAAGAAGCCACTGTCACTCAAGTGCCATTCCCACACCAAGGTTGTGCTGCACGACTAATGAGAAAATGGAGCTGCCTTTGGCTCCGGTGCAAGCCAAATCCTCAGCCAGGGTAGGAAACCAACCAGTAATCACTGCTGACACTGCGGTCTTGTCTGTCACTGGAGCAACAGAAACACCAAGGAGACACAATCACATCCCACATGTGAACCACACCTCAAGCTCTGGGGACTCTCTAAAACATGTAGAAAGTACCTTAAAGCTTTGAGCTTTTCCTGAGCCTGACATCAAACAGCTAAGTATGTTCAAGACACTGCAACACAGAAGACATACGTGGTGAAGAAGACATCATGTATCTGCCTGCACATACATAAATTGAGAATGAATAAAAAGCAATTATAAAAGTAGTTTAGTTATTCGTGCAGCCTATACTTGGGCTCAAACTTCCTGAGACTCCAACCCTAAAAAGGGCATTAAGCAAACTGACACCTTCAACAAGCTCCTTAGGACCACACAACTCCTTGGAGACAACAGCAAAATCAGAACTGGAATGTGCTTGTAGTTGTGCATGCACCCCCAAATGGCAAAAATGTTCTTGCCCCCTTCATTTCACATACAAAGTCCAAGTGTTCTTTATACCATTTTCTCAGGTCTCCAAATAAAGACTGTCCAAGTCTAAAGAATCACAGTCCCTGCCTTCTATCTTCTTTCATGCCCTTGTGTTTTTGCTTCTTTACAAAACAGAAACTAGTCACTGAAATTTAAACACTCATCAGGCAGACTACAACAGCTGAACAGCAAAGATGAGAGCTATGCTATTTTTAAGCCTATGATCAAAAGGCTCAGAGGGACCAACAGTGAAAGAGCAAGCTAGACCCTACCCACTTACCTACCCTTCCTAAACCCAAAGGCCATTGGGTATACTGCATTTACCAATATGCTGTTTACAACTGCAGCTACCAGCTGCAGCTATTTGCTATCCAGCTCTGCTGCACTGTGATGCACAACAGGGTGGCATTACTTGTTCTTGAGCATGCTACTGTATCCTGTCCTACTTTTCAAGTATATTTTATATTATGTTTATTACACATTCTAGCAACATTCTGCAACTACCATAGCAACATCTGTAAAAAATACAGGTATGCTAAGCTACAGGAATTTGCTTATTTCCACACTACAAATGCAAGAAGCTAAAAAACAATGTATTCCATTTTTAATTCTACTAGAACACAGCAATAAAGCAAATACTGCCTCTACCATACTGACACAACTGCTTCAAGATGTGTAGCAATACTTAAATTCACTGCAGTCTGCAATATACACATTTTCCTTCTCACTCAAGAAGTGTCTTCAAACCAAAAGAACAAAAATAGGCATGATATAAATCACTTTAGATCAAGTTACATAAAAAAAACTGGAGGCAAGAGAAGAGAAGAGATGGAAGGATGAAGAAAGGAGGAGGAGATGAGTTAGTTTCCATATAACCAGTTACAGAAATCTGGAATACGATAGACACTGCTTTACCCCTGGAACCCTTCCAGAAGTACAGAGTTGCAGGGCACGTGTTGAATATCCTGAGAGTTTAAATCGAGTAACTCCTAGGAACTGCAACTCCTTCAAAAGTGGCACTTTCTGAAAAGCTATAGTAGGTGAATCTCAGATGTGTCCAGACTTTTCCAGTACCAACCTGTGATCACCTTCTGTTGGGATTGTTACCATGAAAACTTAAACCCACCACTAAGTGCTTCAGCCCTGATTCTGCTCTGAAGCTTTGCCTGCTTGCAGACTACAAGACCTGCTAAAATGACCTTTTGATTAAAAGGAAAACTAACACCTTTTAGTCATAGCAACCTCTGCAATAGTTTAGGACTGGTTTTTGACACATCACTAAAATTTTACACCATCATCCTACATACTACTATAAATATTAGGCTGAGTTTCTCATTTCTAATTTAAACAATTGCTTCTTTAATTAAGGACTGACTGTAAACATCCACTATAAAAGTAGTGTCTTGATAGAGATTTAATATAAAACAGGATTTCTCCACATACACCCCTCCAACCTGGGAGACACAATTTTCCTTGTTTTTAAAATTACAACACTTACTTCAAAACACATTAAGGATGAAATAGCAAAAAACTACATGGAAAAAAAAAAAAACAAAAACAAAAACAAAATTATATAGCACTTTTAACCTTAATTGAGCATGGAGCTGAGTAGTAACCTACAGCTAGGTCTCCTCAGAGCCAATTCAGGTGAGCAGCATTTATTAGTGCTGGCTCTTCCTCAATCCTGCTTGTCTCACACCAGTTTTTGCAGAGCCACTCAAATTACCCTACCTTGGAATGATTTCTTAATCCAGGTGCAGCATGAAGCCCACCTACAACACTATCTCAGAACTAGTGGAGTAATACAGACATGCTCAAGTGGTTTCATATGGTAGTTGCATCAGAACTCTTTGCAGAGCTTTTTGCAGACATCATTTCAATCAGCCCTGCCAACGCTACACTGACCATGTGCAAAGCTCATCTAGTACCTTCACATCTTCCTCCCCCTAGACATTCAATATCATCCAGGGTTTCTTTGCCATTTGCTTCCTATCAACTAGGAGAGCTGACTGTAAGAGGTATTTCGAGAAAGAATCTATATGATTCAATACTATAAACACACGCTTCAGTAAATGAAAATTTAACTCCATCAACCATAGCAACCCATCAGATATTCATAGATGCAGGAAATGAAAACATGCAACTTCTACCAGTGAGGGAAACAGAATATGAAAATTGTAAGAAAGCCAAAAACAGCACCCTTGAAAACACTTCATGGAATTGAGTCACATTTACACAGGAAACAAGAAAACTAAAAAGAAGTGTGGTATCAAGAGAGACCAGACAGCTCAGAATTTTCTGCAGAGCAGAATGTTTTTCTGATAGACCTTTTACAGATATTCCTGGAAACCATTTCCAAGCACATGAAAGACAAGAAAGCCATCAGGAATAGTCAGCACGGATTCACAAAGAACAAGTCATGCTTAACCAACTTGACAAAACCTTTATGATGGCCTGGTAGACAAGGGCAAAGCAGTGCACATCATCTACCTGTACCTCAGTAAGGCCTTCAACTCTGTCTCTCGTAAGATACTCAGAGAGAAGCTGTTGATATACGGGCTGGATGAGCAGACAGTGAGGTGCATTGAAGTCTGGCTGAATGGCCAGGCCTGGAAAGAGGTGATCAGTGCCACAAAGTATATTTGGAGGCCAGTGACCAGCAGGTTACTCCAGAATTCAAGTTCTGGGTGCAAACAGCATGGAGCAGGCTCTTATCAGTGGTTCCCAGAAACAGGATCAGAGGCAATGGGCACAAACTGAAACACAAGAAGCTCCCTCTGAACATCAGGAAACACTTTTTCCCTGTGATGGTGACCGAGTACTGGCACAGATGGCCCAGAGAGGTTGTACAGTCTCCATCCTTGGAGATCCTCAAAAGTCATCTGGACATGGCCCTGGCCACCCAGGTCTACGTGGCTGTGCTTGAGCAGAGGGCTTGGACTTGGACAATCTGAAGAGGTCCTCCCAGGCTTAACTAATCCTGTGATCTGTGAGGATGTCATACAGAGCCAAGGACTAAAACCAAACACATGCAGCATGAGACAGATTCCAGTTTTGTCAGAGGACAGCATTTCATGCTAACTGCAAAAGATTACCACACTCAGTTGAAATACTGGATTAACATGTTTGCTGGGGGGTGGAGGGGAATAACTCTGAAACTACTTCATGATTCATTTCCTTTCTGTCAAAAACACAGATATGTACAAGCAAGGGAAAGTGGTGATATTTCTTCATGGGTAGAAGAGCTGACGTTAATGTATTACAGAGAAAATATAAGTGCCTGTTTCTTCCTCATTCTCAGCACTCTGTGAACATGTGCACTGCCTCCATGAACCTACCCTATGATGAAGAGGAGGGGGACAAGGATTTCTGATAGCTATTTTGTAACACACCGTCACACTGTCCAAAGTGTGGTGGGGGAAACAAAAAAACCACAAACGACAGTCTGTAATAGTTTTATCTTTTGGGAAAACATGATACTTATCCACCCACACATGAAAATAGCAGTAACAGACCATACTGGCTCCATGATAGTCTCCCCACGGGAACTAGTCCCCCAGCCTGGCTGAACATGTCACAGTCTTTGACATTCTGAGTACAACAAGCTCCTGATTAAACAACCATTTTAATAACTATACAAAGTTAATGTAGGACACTTCTGATAGAACACTGTCAGGATCAAGCCTCTCCCACATTTAATGAGCAGTGTGTGTTAATACTCCTCTCACCAGCAGAAAAATCACAAAAAAGTTTTGAAACCAAACTTTTTATGCAGAACACATGCACACACACAAAAATTTCCAGTTCTGATCTCACTTATTTCTCTATTTGTACCTTGCCTATAACACCAGTGTACAAAGATGAAAGATGAAGATAATGAAAAAATCTTTAAATAGCACTCATGTCTTATGACACAAGACTAATACTTAAATTACTTTTTGACTAACCTGATATCAGTCAGTGGTGATTATTATACCTTATATGGCATCCATTTTGTTTGTTTGCTAGCCACTGCAATATCATATAAATTATGGAGAAAGTGATTAAAATACCATAATATAAAGCAGTTTTCAAAATCAATTATGATAACCAATAACATACTTCAAAATGAGCATTGGATACTGAAAAAAAACATACTGCTCCAGGAAGTGGACAGTACATCTTCAAAAACCTTTCTCTAATACCAGTTTATGCCCCCTAAGCAGTAATCATTCCATGAACCAAACCACAGACTTAATTCAGAAGTTTTTGATTTGGTCCTACCTCATACATGAGCTCTCTTTTCACAAATCAAGTAAGCCCAACAATCATCAAAGAAAGCCTAACCTAAAAATTGCACTGATTCCAGGAAAATTTTCTTTGAGCTTATTTAGGAATAGAAATTAGCCAAAACCTCAGCTATCTGAAATTGATGTTCTCAAACAAAAAACTCAACCCCTGAAATTATTATTAATAGATGATCTTGCCTTTCAGTGATGAAAGAAAGCATATAAAACTCACCCTTTTCTTCACCCCCAACCTTCAAAAATTACTGGTACTCACTGCAGAATGAAAGGTGTGTGACACTAGATAAAATCGGAGGACAATGAGGAAAAGAGAAGAAACTAATTTAAAAGACCTGAATCTTTCAAAAACAAACAAACAAACAAAAAAGTACTCAGTGAGCAGAACAGGAACTCCGACAACCTCTACCAGATCTGTAAAACTGAAGTCTGGTTGGAGGGTGTGGGTGGAAAGTATTTGGAAGAGTTTACACGCAAACTACATGCTCCCTTATTGAAGACTCTTGCTTGATTCCCGGCACTCAAACGGTAGCAGCTATTAGCAACTTCATTGTTTCCAGATGGCAGGGGGGGGAAAAAAAAAAGCATCTGCTTGCTAGCAAATGATTACCCACTCAGTTATTCACAGCTTCATCACCTTAGTGAAACTGCAAGAACACATTTCCCAGGCACAGTATTTCAGTGTTCAAATTCATGCTAAGCTAAACCACCATGGTACAACTTCTTGGCAGCATTGGGGACTGCAATTGTGACAGCAAGACAAACTTCTCTTCCCTCAGCCCTTTGAATGAAATTTCTAATGCCATTCAACGGCCTCTGGTTGTATCCTCAAAATACTCTTTGACCTGGGCCAGATTTTCTAAAAGACCACATAAAACTCCAAGGTGAAGAGTTCTACCAATACACTCCCTTAGCACTTTTAAATGCCCAGCAACAAAGATAGAGCATGCACGTGTAGGATGCAGAGCCAGCCCTTTTGAGGGCTGATCCAAGACTGCAAAATTAATTCCTCCTGAAGCTAAAGGGAAAGCTCCAAGTTCACCATCTTCTATCCAGGTGTATGGCGTTTCTTTGATCATTTTTTTTTTTCAAATGTGAAACCAAGTGTATTTGAAAATGCACACAAAGGCTTCCCACCAAAACCCTAACAAAACAAGGCAATCCCACTGCATATTACCTCTCTATTGATAGAATGAAAGGCAAAAACTTATTTAATGATTAACAGACAGTGACTGATTCCATTAAAAAAAAAAACTGGAGCAGAGTTTCCATAGTACTACAGCTCAGCCTGCCCCTCAAGTGCTCACTGGTCAGAACAAAGCAATCTTCACTATCTACATGTTAATAGCTGTTGTTGACTCTACTGCGCATGTAATTATTTTTATTATACATGTCAAAGGCAGCAGCCATTTTACGACTCACTTTATGCATGATTTTCAAGCTGTCATCAACTGCTGGCTTGCACAGTTCTCTAGCTTTCTTCCTTATATTTAAAACATACAGTAAAAATTTCAAATAAAACTGCAAGAAGCAGCTGCTTTAGCATGAGCACACTCTTTCAGGTCATTATTTGGCAAGCTGCCTCTACATTTATTCAGCCAAGTTACAATTTTCATCTCCAACAGGAAATGCATTCAAGTATTTTTGGGAAAAGAAATCAGAAAGGAAGTTATTACAAACCATACTGAACTACACTAACAGGAATCCTGCTACCAGTAAAATTTCTGCTAAGGGTTACTGCTACTGGCAAGAAAGGTTAATGTTCTGGAGACAGACAGCTAATCTGAGTTGGAAACCAACTGGGGCTCCATTTGGCGATAACAACTGCAGAGATGTGCCTGAAGACAGCTTTTCTTATGTGCTGTAATTTGCAGCTTGTTTGCTGCCCCAGCTGAGCAGACAAGCAGAATTCAATGCACATGGCATTACTAATGTGACTAGCAGAACACAGTACTGCTGTCTCCAAAGCTGGCAAATACATGACAACATGATTACAGAACTTCTAAGGAAGAAAAAGGACTCAGGTCAGCTAAGCATACCAGGGCAAGAATCAGAACATCCTGTCTGGGTACCCTTTCACTTCAAATATGAATTCTGGGCCTCAGCAAGGTGATTCAGAGTGCTTCAAATAGGCATCTACGATGCCTGTCACCAGAGAAAGGCAGACATAAATTTATTCCACTCTCAGGCTTAGTAAGTTACCAACTAGACGTAACTAACAGAAGTCTAAAACTTAGCTATGAGCTCTGGCTCCTCTCTGGAACTTAGGCTTCCCTGACTGGACTGCATGTTGTATATCTGATTCCCAAGAGGGCAAACAGCACAGCCTTTCCTATGGGAAGATGCCTTTGATAATGCAGGCAAATGAGATTGAAGAATGGTGGTCTGATGAATCACAAGAACTTTGCAGAGCACTGTATACTCCAATCAAAAAGATTTCTTACTATAGAACCTTTCCTTTAGGGTATCTGAGGTCAAGAAAACGGATATGAATTGATTTTTAATACATGCAGTGCTACAAAACTACCCTTGAACTTGAGCACGTAAGTTTTCTTAAGCCATTCCATGAAACTCAAAGGATCTGAATGTACTTCTGGAAGAGCAGGCAAAGGAAATACCGAAATTTCTATCCATCCGTTACAGACATACACACCAGAAAACACAATTATTAATAGAAAAGATGACTTCCTGAAGTCAAGAAGGCATTTTTGCATGACTAGATTATTAAAAAAAACAAAAACTTTTAGTTTAGATGTAGGAAATACCATTTCACATTTATGTAAAGAAAAAAAAAATAAAGGACACCAGTATACAACTCTCACTGAACAAATCAGAAACAGCAGCAAGAAATACATACATGAACTATCTACCGTGGAAAAGAATACTTTTTTCTGTGCTAAAATTTCAAAAAATAATAGAAGTCTCTTTTATTGTAATAATGAACCTTAAATTACTGTGTTCCTGTAGGACTGCATAACTCCTACACTTGAACGTCCAAAACTGTGAAAGACTGAGAAGCACAAGAACAAACAAAAGTAGTTCGTTCTGCTTTCACTTTGCCTACAATGTATTCCAATCTGAATTCCCACTGAACATCTGATTTCAAACACCAAAACATTTGTATTTGTAACAAAGCCCAGGAAAGAATGAATTTTTTTTTTATGAGCTCAGAAATTTTACAAGCAGAAATCTCAGTACCATCCTAAAGAAAGTAGAAATATCAAAGAAAACAGTAGTTTCTTTGATGTAAATTCCTGCTTTATATTAAAGGATAAACTAAGTTAAAAAATCCAGACACCTTACTTTTACAGTATGCAGTCCAGCACTATTTTTAAAAGAAGTAATGTAGCCAAACCAATCTTAAAGAGAAGCTAACTGACACAATGAGGTTTGGTTATTCTTCAAGAGCAGCAGGCTTCAAACAAAAACGCTGTGTCCCTGGGAAGAACAAAGATGTAGTATGTGATTAAAAATAATTATTTCTAAGCTTGTATGGCTTCACTGGGTCTAAAGAAAATGCAGACTGCTAAAATCACTTTCACTTAAGCTGTATTATTTGGAAGGAAACTAAGAATGTTTTGTGCAGCATGACTTTCATCTACTAAGAATGCTTTTTATAAACTTGGACATTAGGGACATTTGAGTAAGGATCACTGTTCTTCAGAACATGAGTTCAGACTCTTAACAATTGCAAATTAGGTGGTTGGCAAGAATTTTTATCAGCGGCTGTAAGTCCCCCACATATCCTTTATGCTATCTTGTTGAAGTCCATGAAAACACAGCATACCAGGGTAAGTATCGCTTAATAAAACAGATTCAGTCAAAAATTTCAAAGAAACTTGAAAAAAGTCTTGTTAGTGGAAGATAAAAGTGAGATGAACCCCTCAGGTTAACTTCGAGACATCAAGACATGGAAAACCCCTTCCAATTTTCATTACACGCCAGACTATGAAATTTAATTCTTTACCTGAAGGGAGACTCTTAACCATGATTTACAGAGGACTCTGGATTTCTTATATATAATAAGAATAATAATGATAATAATAGAAAGCCTTTGTACTCTCATCAACCATAAACTAGCACCTGTATTTCATATTCCTCTTTTCTTTCTGACAATTGTGCTTCCCAGAATATTTTGGAGGGGGTCAGGGGGTAATTTGGAACACTGCTTTGGTATCGACACTGTGTGCAACTTTTAGATTTTTATTGTTTTCATATCAACAACAACTTATTTGTCCTTTCAGTATGTTTTGAAGAATAAAAATAAAAAGTAATAGCCTTTCAATAACTTTCAGATTTTCCTCCAAAACATTTAGACCATTAGGTGGGTAACTGGCAAGTTAAATGGACTTTTTGCACCTTAAGTTAAATCAATAGTAATCGATTTACTAAAAGCATGCCTTTCCTTGCTTACGAACAGGTATTATAGAAAGTCTTCCTTCTTTATTATGAGCATTTGGGTTGAAAGACTTCCTGGTTCTTTTTAAATTTTGCATTATTCTTCCACTTCAAATTTCAATTTGAACAGTGACTGTTTTCTCACATATTCCACAAAGGGTTTGGGCTATTTTTCCATGTGGTTCCCAACACAGAACACTCCTCCACAAAACTAAAAATAATTTAACAAAAAGCAGCCACAAACAAGTTTTTTTACAAGTAACTTGCAAACCTCAACATTCGTTGCAGCTTTGAGCAACTTGAGGAACATCCAGTCATCTTGGTATTGAACCTACCCCTCTGAAAGAACAAAAGGGCTACCCACTCTCCTCTGAAGCTGGCTGTCTATGTACAGTCTCTTAGAAGAACATGGATGAGTTATTCTTAATTCCTGCTCAGCTGGTCACCCCAAGATCCAAAATGCCTGCAGTTGCTGTGGTGGCTTCTCTTTCCTACACAGCTGCATAACAGCTTATTTTGGCATTGATGTGTTCACTCCCAAGGCCACTCTTACTCATTTTTGCAGTCTCAAAGAAAAAGACTAGCACAGAGTGCAATACCGCACAAGCACATCCCAGTTGCAAGTTGAATAAAATCTATGACATTCTGGCAAAAATCCCTAAGTGAATTACAGCCAGCAAAGTTAGCCAAGCCTGGTAAGAACCAAAGGTTAGGCAAACAAGAGTCAACACCAAATACGCTCAGCTCACCACTGACAGTTCTCAAGAACAGTTCTGTCCCTCTGTCAGAAGGGGCTTAAACACAATCCCACCTTCAAGGCAAATAGTCGACCTCAAAAGGCCTCTTTTAGCATTCCACTTTGTTTGTTGGGTTTTGTTGAGTTTTGTTGGATTTTTTTTAAGGAAGAAGTTAGAAAGGCTATTACGTCTTTGCAAGATCGGGGCCTTGAGAATTATTTATAACTGCAGCTGCACTCACTGAGAAGTAATGGGATTTAATTAATACTATGGTACTTGCCTGCATTAAAATTCAACAGTATTATTTTTCTAATATACATGTTAGACATCTTCTTACTTGTTAGAGGCTGAAGCATGTTCTAGCATTCACTGTTTTATTACCCTTAGCCTGCCAAAATTCTTGAGGTTGTCCTAATTACTTTATCTTCTTTCAAGGTACTACAACTATGAATTTCAGACTTTGTCTACAGTTTCTCACAGAAGTACTTTTACAGTGACAACTATTTTCTCTGCCACTTCAACTATAGCTACAAAAGCATTAAACTGTCCTAAGTGTGGGTTTAAAGTCAGAGAGGCTACTTAGCATAACTTAGAGGGGGAGGAAAGTAAACTATTCTGTTACCATCAATGAGAAACTTAGACTTTTGAAGTAGGATCAAATTTCCACAGAAATGACTTGCTGAAAGCTGACAGAAACAAAATTACTGTGGCTAAGTTTACAGAAACAAAATCTGAGCTGTGAATTAAGTCTGGAGCTCCTCCTGCTGCTCAATTTACAAAACAGCAGAAATGATCAGTAATGACTGTAGAAGCAGAGCGCAAATAAAGGCAACCTGGTATGACAGCAAATGTCATTAAAATTCAATATTCCAAATGCATGTGAATATTCTACATTCTTTAGAAGTATCCAGCTCTTAGAATTAATTATGAGGAATCTAATGAAGAATTTGTTTCCCTAATTATCTTCCAATACAGAATAAACATATTCAGCATATAAAATTTATAAATACATATAAAATATACGACATAGATATAAATAGATATAAAACAGACGCATCAAAAATGTCATGAGTTTTGTTATCATCTGGGACAAACTGATGTGGCTGGTCAAAACATGGAGAACTCTAGAGGAAGTAGAATATCACATCAGGATCACGTTGTCTAACGCTTGTTCTCAGCATTTCCGTTTGCAGGAAACAGTAAATCTTTTTCAATAGATACATACCTCATCCCATCTAATATTTCTTGCACCCTTTAGTAGTGCATGTGCAACCTATTAGAGCATTACTAAATTACTGAATCAAAAACTTAAACCTCTGTAGTCTTTCTTTATACCTAGGTTTGTGAAGATAATCTGCATCTCATGCACCTGACTATATCTAGGAAACTATGGTTCTGTAGATCAGCTGGAGCAACAGTGATAAGAGTAGTAAAAAGAAAAACCCAAAAGCATCATTTGTTTCCCTTTCAACAAAAAAATTTTATTAAGCAGAAAAAAAAAAAAAAAGAAATTCCTAACAATACAGAAATCCACCACAGAAACTACTACTGAGTCTCAAAACATGACAGTTGAAAACTTAAGCCATGCTCTGAACACAGCATATTAGGCCTTTCTGTAAAAGACAAAAGCTTTTTTCTTTCAAAAAAGAGAAACCCTTGAAGAAAAAAGTAATTCATCTACTAAACAAAGACTACTGAGAATGAGAAATGCATAATAGGTAAATATATCTTGTTTGAAAACATTTTTTTAATACTATGACGCAAAAATGCAAAATAAAATAGGATACAAGAAGTATAAATTAAATATTTTATTCCTTTATAAATAAAATGAAACACTACAATTTAAAAAAACCCACAAAAACAAACCTACAAAAAACCCAGACAACACCACTTTTATTTAGAGAGAGAATACTACAAGATAACTGGCTCAAGAAGAGAGTAACAACTAACAACCAGAAGTCAAAACTCCCACCAGAAGCTTTGTGACAGGTATGTTTCTCATATTCCAGTTACAAGTGTTGAACATACTACAGCATCCAAGGGGCATTCAAGAAAGGATGTGGCCATACAGCAGTAGAAACAAATACAAGATAAAGGATAGCAGAGTCACATTTACACAGGTATCAGTAAAACCAGCATGAGCTAAATACCTACAATACGGACAGAATAACTGTAGAGCACTGTTAAGTCACTGCAGATCAAGAACTTTTCCCAAAGAGAGACCACTGTACAGAACACAGGATAGTGAAACACCTAAGCCCTTGGGTTTTAGCAGAACACTGCTGCACATGAAGGAGAGAAATACTGCTTTGCTTTCCCTGTCTTGTAGATGTTGTATGCCTTCCAATAAAAAATACCCCTGCCCAAACAGAAGGGAGAAAAAGGTTGGGCCCCAATCCTGCAGTGTAGTCAGGGTGGTCCTATGTAAGTTCAGGACATTCTTCACACTGATCCAGCTGCCAGACCTGCTGCCTGAATAAATAAAAAATAGCAAAGATACACTGCCAATGCCTTGGTCTGTTTTACCTGTACCCTTCATAAAGCTTCCTTTCAATTTTTAAAGTAACTGAACTGTGTCTTTTACAAAGCTCCACAAGAAAAGGAAATATTTTTCTTCCTAATGCCAAGATGAGCAGAATAATCTATTTGTGATCATCAGCAACACAATTACAATATGGTTAGTTTCATGAGATGGTCTAAGAAGGACAGTAAGACAGTATCAGAGGATCTCCAAGTAGCAGAAAGAAATAAACACAGACCCTTCTACACCTAACGCTCTAACCCTCATAGGACACACAAATTCTGAAAAGAGGGAAAGCAGACATTACAGGAATTACAGAAAATAAATAGGATACCTAGACAATAAATTTCATCATTTTATAGTAATTAAATACAATGTATCAGAATTTATTGCTGCTCTGAAGACAATACAGGCAAGGTAAAGGAGATCTGTAAACTACAAGATTATTATCTTGAATGAGTATGACAGTGCTCTTCCACAGACTGCTAGTTAGGATGGAATTTGGAACTAGATGGACCTTGACTTTCCTGCAGCGTAACCACTACTTTGCTCACACTTTCACAGAAGGGTGTCTACTACCTATTCAGTTTGAAACAAAAGCAGCCACTCCCAGGCCATGCCACAAACAAGCAATCCATACATACACTATTTTGTGCTGCATGTTACAGCATGGGCTACCAGAAGCAGACCCAGCAGCTGGACATCCCTCTCCCTCCTCTTCATGGCAAGTTCTGTGCACCCAGGATGCAAACACTGCTGCACATATGTAGGTCAGCTCCCACCTGAGCACACAGTAGCTTAAGATGAGGCCAATATTAGATCTACTGCTCATAAAACTACTGCCTCAGTAATAAAGTACAAGAAAGCAGCAGAACAGCCAGGCCAACTGCTGTCAGGCCTTCCATGATGTGTTTATACTGCCATAGCCTTCTGACAGAGTGAACTACTACTTTCACCAGACACATCCAGTCTAACTTTGTTAAAAAAACAAACAAACAAAAAAAACCCCAACAAACCAAAAACCTACAACTCTGCAGTGAAGGAAGATTATTCCTCCCCCTCTTGTGAGAAAGCACAACTTTAAATGATCTTTCCCAACACAAACCTAAAAGGTCACTGCTGCTGATCTAATAAAGGCAACATGCAGGGCTCACATCTTTCAGAGCTGGCACCTCATTATGTGCAAAGGTCTTGTGCATTGTTTAAGTCTGCGTAGAGGATTTATTTCCTAGTCTTTCCAGAAGAGGTGAGAATGAATGCTATCCATAAACAGTGAAGATCTACTCAAGAAGTTGCTATTTCAAGTCTGTAGAAGGGGATGACAGTTACATGTTCAGTAATAAGTACATTATGGTTAAAATATGAAGAGGTGGATTGTGTTTAGTGATCAAAATTTATTTTTAAACATTACTTCATCTCAGCTAAGAGGTAAAAGCAAAACAAGTGTAAGGATTTGCTAGCTGTTTTGAAACCATTTGATCCTCTTATATCTTCAAAGAGGGCCCATACTCCACTGTAAAACAACAAAGGAGCCAAAACCTTCTAAAGGAATTCCAGCAGTAACTGAGAAATATTACAAACAACTGCCCCACCAGATACTCTTTATTTTTTCAAACTGAAGTACATCTTCAAAGAAGGAAATCCTGTTTACATTGAGGACTTTCTTTATCCTTACTGGAAGGAATGAAATAAAGACACTCATTTACATTAGAATCAGAACACAAGGAGCTTACCTCTCAGCACGAAGGAGGCCACTGTAGTAAGGGTGATCCCAGGGCATCAGCTTCTGAAACAGAATTCCAGCTTATAAGTACAATGAAGGACAACAAGTGAACCTAAAGTAATAGTTTTACTTCCTTTGAATATTTCTGCAGTTTCAGCAAGTCACAAAACTTTAAAACATAATGGGAAACATTCAGTGCTAAAAGCATAATCAGAAATAGCACCATAAATCTTTTTTTTTAATTTTTTTTAGCCATTTGCTTGAAGATGATACTTGTTCCAATATATAGTCGGACTTCATACCAGATTTCAAGATATACACTTAATTCAAATGGAAAGGTAAAACTAGTTATGCACAGAATTAGAATACATACAATACAGAATGCAAATCAGACGTGCATCAAACCTGAATTACAGCCTTTATTTTTCAAATTAGTCAATTAATTCAAAATAAAGTAATACTCACTTCCGCCACTTTATGTTTTGGGATCTCATTGTCGTTTTGCATAAAACAACAGCAATCTTGCATCCAGTGCTTGGTTTTAATACGAACAGCAGCTAAGCAGTCAAAAAACATGGAAAGACAGAATCTTGTCTTTCTAACTACACTGTGTGCTCTTCATTGAAATAGTTATCATTTCTTGTAGAACCAGGTTAGCTTAGACTATATTTTTAAAAGAAATAAAACAGAAAACTACACATAAAATTTAACTTACTGAATTCTGGGGGTTGAGCTTCATTTTCATCTTCGTCATAATTTCAAAATCTTTCTGAGTTCTGAAAAGTATTTTTACGATGAAAGTGTTAATGAAAGATTTTTCGGCAATCAAACAGAGTACATAATACTACTCTGTCTTACGAAAATGCCCATCATCAGATATTGATAGTATTCCTTAAAGTGGCAAGCCCATATATACTACAGTAAAAGAACTTTTCATGCTATTTCTGTCATTCAAGTACCTTCAAATCAAACTTACTCTGCTGCACACCTCCAAAGCATTTACTTTCTTAAAATACACCTCATTTATACATAGTGATGAAACTGTTTTGTGCTGTGTGGAACTGAAGGAGGCAAGAAGGACAAACAGGGAAATTTCCTTATAGATTAAAATACATGGAGTTGTGCATATCAGGAGAAGACCAGAACAGACATTCTTCAACACTTAAACTCGGTTGTCTTGCTCACTGTTGCCTGTACTTCCTGGCATATCATTCATTGCATTCAGCGCTGGGTATTCTCTAATCATAGATGCAAAATTTATTCTTAGTCAGTAGCTCCCCTCAAAACTCTGAGAAAGTCTTGCTTTTTGCTTCATCAGAGCATTATAATAAGCAGCACTGACTTAATAGCGTACAAGTCCCTCTATTCTTGAAATAAAGATTATGGTTAGAAAAATGCCTTAGTGCCAAAGACATACCTTTTAGACAACTGGTCAGAAAGCTTCTCTAGAAACTCTCTTACTGTCTCTAGAAATTAAAGTAAGAGGAAAAAAAAAAATCAGAACGTGATTGCTTCCCTTAAAAGATGTTGACATCAAAACATTCCAAACAAAACAAGCTCCCTTAGAACAACAAACTACTCCTTTGACCACTGCACCATCATTTCAAGAGAATTTCATACCACATTTACTTTGTAACATGCTGGGATAATGGCAGTTTTATAATCGAAGGAGTGAGCACTAATTCTGACAGAAACACTGGTTCTTCCTCAGTGTGTACTGCCTTTTACATAAGGCATGACTATTGTGCACAGCAAAAAGTAACAGCACTGAAGTACCATGCACAAACTTAGCAAAAGAATCTAGCAACTTTTGATCTCAGATCTAACGCAGTGCATTTGATCTCTCAGCATACCTTTCCACACATGCCTTATACCTGGATTTTTGGCCATTGTTCCCTGAAGAGCCCTGTGGGCAAAGGTGTCATACCCAACCAACTGTGCCAGACTGTTTCGGCTAGCAAGCAACTCTTCTAAACAGCTCAACTGCTCAGTATTTGGGTGAAGAAAAATCTTGTAAGCAGCTTCTCTCACCTAATAAAGAAAGAAATTAAAAGGTCACATTACTACATTGCAATTTTTAAGAGACACAGGTGATGAAATTGAAGTTTTACAATTCTCTGATCGGGCATTACAGCTGTATTTCACTGATATTGTTGGGAAAAGGCCTAAAGCCTTTTAACAATATTAATTCTGACTGCCTCACAATTACAGCTCTTACAGTCATTAAAGGTGGAATGAGGAAATGCAGTGAGACAACTTAACCAATCAGGACTGCCAACAAGGGTCCTGTTCATTGCCTCCTGTCTTCTGCCAACATCTGCGCTTCTCAGTCCACTGTGTGGGCTGTCTTAACGCACTAAAACTTTTGAAAATAAACCCAAAAGAAAGCCAAATTGTTCTCTACATGTCAGTTACGCTGGCTTATGGAAGGATCTGATAAGAACCAGAGAGGGTCAGGGGAGAGAAAAAAAGAAGAGAAAAGCCTTAT
Organism: Psilopsiagon aurifrons; assembly: GCA_025447955.1. Classification (NCBI taxonomy): domain Eukaryota; kingdom Metazoa; phylum Chordata; class Aves; order Psittaciformes; family Psittacidae; genus Psilopsiagon; species Psilopsiagon aurifrons. The sequence continues at coordinate 8,817 of JAOEHY010000421.1, read as the reverse complement.
TTCTTTTGAAGTAGCAAGCTATTAGTCTGCCCATCTGACCATGGACAATCAAGCCTTTCTCCTGTTTCTGGTCTGTTTGGTAACATTTATAAGTCTCAAATAAGTCTCTAAAAAATATCACCTCAAGCCCCAGAAATTTTGGTAGACTGCTTTTTATGTTTCAGAAACCAACTGCAGATGACCTTTATTTTGTAAATATGAAATAGGCTGAAGAAAAACAGCAATAACTTCTGCTTTCTAAGTCTGAAATAAGCTTCTCTCTTTAGAGAATATATTCAACAAGAATGTAGGTCATGGGTTTATAAAAAACCACGACTATAATAATTCACAGGTCATTTCATACCTGCTCTGTTCCAGCAGGCTTTTATTTTTTTAAAAAGCCAAATAATAAGGGAGGTGAATCCCCTTCCTTGAACGAAGTTCAGCATTGTGCCTTTTCAGCAAAGGCCAACAGCACAACGAGCACCATTAGAAAGAGCCATCTGGTTCATGGATGTGATTGCTTCCCTCTATTTGGTTATTGCCCAGACTACACTTGTACAGACTGGATTTGGGTTATGCAGGACAAGAAAGACACTGACATATTGGAGTGGATCCAGCATAGGACCACCAAAATGTTAAGGGCTGGAGCATGTAACAAAATGGAGGCTGAGAGTGCTGAGTTTGTTTAATCTGAAGGAGAGAAAGATCAAAGAAGATCTTAATCCTCATCTATTCAGTAGTACAGCATGCAGTACAGCAGTGAACATGCAGCCAAACTATTACTGGAGCCGGAAAGCAAGAGGAGGAGATGTAATGGATACAAGCTGGAAGATTAAAAACTCACATTTGATATCAGGAAATTAAAAAAATGTGAAGATGGGCAAACAGCTGCCCAGAGAAGTAATGGAATGTCCATCCATGGAATGGAAAGTGTTCAAAACTCAACTGGACATGTCACTGAGAAACCTGATCTACTTGATCCCTCTCTGTACAGGATCAGACTCAAACTGACAAGCTCCAGAGGTCACTTCCAGAGTAAACTGTATGATTTCCAAAGAGCTTCTCCAAAGATCTGGCTCAGAGGACTCCACTCTGTAATTCATTAAATGAGTTTTTTTTTTTACCTATCTGGTTGTCCACCAGTGCAGACTCTAATCTCCTACCTTGGATTGCTCCATAACCTTCCTAGGAATCAAAGTAAAGCTGTCTGTAGTTCCCCATTTGTTTTTTCTGACCTTTCTGAAGGTGGATGGAATATATTATTAACACCAGTCACTGTGGTTCTCCTCTGATCTTCATGGCCTACCAAGGACTGCAAGCCTTTCAAGGACAATAGCAAGTTCTCTCTGGACCCCTGGATGTGTCCCATCTACTCACAAGGACTTGTACAGGTTGAGTGCTCTCAAGTAATTCCAAACTACATCTTGATCAACTGCTGGTTGTACTTCTCTTTGAACCCCTTCCCTAAGCACAGTGAGCTGGGAGAAGTCACTTGCAAACACTGAGGCAAAGAAAGCAATCAGCATCTTGGCCTTATCTGTACCTGGTGCCACGAAGTCACCCACCTTGTCCTTGTCCAGCCTTTTAGTACTAATTGCTCTTCTTGCCTTTGATGTCCCTTGCAAGTATCAACTGCACTTGAGCTCTGGCATTTCTGACAACATCCCTGTATGTACAGGCAATATTTCTAAATTCCTGCCCTGCATATGTACCTGCTTCTACCTCACGCCTGCTACCTTTTGAACATGAAGCTTTGTCAGGAGTCCCTGCTTGCCAAGCCTCGTTTCCAATGTATCTGCTTGGCTTCCTGAGGATCATGATGCACTTATACTGAGTATCTTAGTATCCCCATGTTATTGAATAAGCTGAAGTCTGCTTGCCTGAACTCCAAGGTGTGTATTCTGCCCCTCTTCTTCCTCAACCCATTCAGTATCATCACTTCCATTATTTCATAGCTGCTACAGCCAAGGCTGATATTTATTATTACATTTTAAATCAGATCTTCCTTGTTTATCATAATGTTATAATCATAAATCATATGCATTTGCTTCAGTAAAAAGTAAAATAACAAAATTTTGTTACAGAGTAGGTCAAAGCAAACTCAGGGGATACACACCAGATCATCAGGACAATCAGCATGCAGACCAGCAATTTGCAAGTAATTGCCTTCAGCTGAAAAATTACACCAAATATGCTCTGGTAAAACATGTTTGTCAATCTTGTTGGGAAGGTGAGCTCCTGTCAGGAATTCATTACATAAATCCAGTATTTTGACGTTGAGGTTGACTGCCTTTTTACGCTGTAAGAAAAATAAGGTACATAACACATAGCATCTTCAGTACAAGCAGCACTCGAAGGTTCTAAAACCTTAAAGGACTTTTCCAGAAATGAAGCAGGAAATACATTTAAGATTAGATCTACAGCATCAGCAAAATCCTAACACAGGGCTAAAGTCAACAGTATCAGATGTTCATACAGATCGATAATTTCATACAGGATTGAAATTTGAAAGCAAATGCCTGTGTTTCTGCTGTGAGAAAATGTACACTGGAGTTTTAGAATAATTTCCCTAAGCTTTGCTAGCTTCTTGGCAAGCATTTATAAAATTATGCTTAATATGACTGCTGTGTAAAATACAGTGGAGAAAAAAGGAAGCACCATTGAGATGGATAAATCCTACTAGTGTCCTGAAATACATGTGGAACTACATTTCACTTGTTACTGTTTGTATTGCACTATTTCCTGTAGACCAAAAAGCATTTGTGGCATTACAACCTTTCCCTGAAGAGTTTTCAATTTAGGGTGTTATCACCATACACTACAGTATTTCACACGTTTAACCTTACTGTAACATCTGCTTCAGTGAACTTGCTCATGTTAGTAAAGTATGCTCTCTATTGCCTGTGAGTTCATAGTTCAAAAGAAAAGGCAGAGGGTATAGATACAACATACTTGTAAAGCCCAAAAAATTGACAAAACTTGCAAATCTGTCCTCCCATTCCATCCTTACTCTTAAAAACACATCTTCTGAATTTTATTTCAGAAAGCAGAAATTCTTTGTAGCAGAAATAATTCTCAATGACAGTGAAGGATTTCTGAAGTCTGAAATGAGAACTGAAAAGAAACACTGAGCAGCAAGGATAGAAGAAAAGCGAAATAGGTAGAGGAGGAAGAGGAAAATGTACAAAAATGAGGTGCAAATAAAATTTTAACTGAAAGGGAATGAAGTACTGTAGAGCCAACAGTCGAATCAGAAACAAAACCCAGAGTCCAGGTTTCAGAGTTGTTCTTTGCACGAAGGTAATTGTAAAAATATGTTCTAGAAGCATTTTCCAGGTAACAAAACACAATCATAACCATAATCTTCAGAGTAAATTTGCCACATAAATTTGGTAAAAAAGCCTTTGCAGAGATCTTTTTGGAGGGGATGACTCAAATAAGCAAGGTATTAACTTCATACAGGAACATGAGCTATGAACAAACATCCAACAGAGCATCCATACCACAAAGCGTGGTAAAAGCTGACTGTTTTGGCACATCTGATTCTGGGTACCATGAAAGCATATAAAAGCTCCAAGAGAAGTAGTCAGACCATGCCCAGACATTCAATTTTGAACAAGATTTACAACTTCTGATTACATGAGCACTAAAGGAGAGCCTGGCCAAACACCTGATCCCTTCTAAAACACTCTTCTTGATTAACCTGCCACCATAGTGTATGGGGTGCTGGCTTCCCTCCTCTGTAAACAGGTCGTTCAGACAGCTAAGCTACGATTTAAAGTATCTGATGCAGACACCAACCAAAGAAAGCAGAGCCCCAGGTCTTGCTTACAACTCTTCAGAACGAAGGAACAATGAGGAACAAACTAGGAAGAACAGCCAGCTAATATCTAAAAGACCATTAAAAAATACATTAAAAACCAAGGGATTTAAAACAGAAAAAATTAATCACTACTGAGAAGACAAAATTCCACAGAGGACAATGGGAATCTTGGAAGACAAACTAGCCTAGAATCACAGGATTTATGTCCCACATGTTTTATTATCTGATCTTCGGTAGCAAGACAAATCTTTGTTCATATATTGTAGTCAAAAGTTACCTTTTCTTCATCCAAATGAATGCCACTGATTTCAAAATCAAACATAAAAAGTTCTGCCACTCGCCTAAAAATACAGTAAATCCCTGTTAAAACAGCCTCATTTGACAATAAGCATAATTTCTTAACAGATTTTGTCCTTAGTATTTATGTAGGTTTCATATCTTTTAAAGAGAGTGACAAGACTTATACGAGTACTGTTATTACAGATACAGACTTCTTATGTTTTAGGTCCAGTTTACTCAGTGAAACAGGATTTTTCCATTGTTGTTATTTTAGTCATCTGCATTGAAAATATACTTCAGAATAATTCCATTACATTAATCTAGATGTTGAACCAATCTGTACAAATTACCATTTAATCTGACACACCTTTTATTCTAACAAGTCAGAAAAAGACCTCTTCAAGTTTACCATCCTTCATAGCGGGGAAAGAAGAAACAAACTTACTCAAATATTAAGCTTGTCTAACCATGACAGCAATGAAATAATTCAAAGCTATAACTGAATAGGCAGCTAATAAAGTATTTTACAGCAAGCATAAAGTAAGCTTTAAATAAATATACTGATAATCTGGTTAGAAAGATGTAAGACTATAAACTGAAATCAAGTCATACAGTCTGTTCCGTTTTTACTGCTAAACCACTGACATATACACCACAGTGCAGCACCTCATTTTAATCAAAATGGTGTTATCGAAGAAAATCTTAAGTTCTCATTTTTTACAGATCTCAGTTATTCATCTTAAACATATCTTATGCTGTACAGTCACACAGAGACATCCTCCAAGAATACACAACTACAGGCTTCCTAACTATTCTCCAGGTAATTTAACAGTGACAATTAGGAATGGAGATGTAGTACGTTTTCCAGTTGTAGTAATTAATTTAAGAGAACACAATATAAGAACATTAAGGAATAATATAGTCCATCTAAATATCAAAATTTATAAGCATGACTAAGTACCTGGTTTCTGGATCTAGGGAATTCGTAACAACTTCATCAGCTAGCAGACGTCTCAAACTCTGACACAACTCAACATCTGTATTTAATCTGGAAAGAACAGAGTAAAAGAATCATACATTAACAACAAACACTGATATTTCAGTCTTTTGGTATTAGTCATTCAAAGGCAGAGATTAATGTTTCCTGAAACAATATTAAAAACCAAGGACTGTATTTTCAAAATGCTTTCTGGTTCACAGCCACATTTAAAATCTACAAAATTTATACATAAAGAATGTGTCAAAAAACTGGCATGGAAACAGGTCTTGTGCATCCAACGGGAAAGTACTTCTGGATGGCATTTTGTGGCAAACATGAGCAAGTCTAAGACTGACAGTTTATTTTTTATGCACAAAGTCATGGCAAAAGCATAAGGGTGGGAGAATCGTTTTCTCATGCTTATTTTGAAAGGACTCCATTAAAGAAAGTTTGTGCTCAAGTTTGCCATCAGATAAACATGCTGCTGGCTGCCACTAAAGAAGACTAATAGCTTAATATCCTCAGAACATTTCCTGATGCTCATGACTCTACCTAGGCTCAACAATACCATGTCTATCCAATATGGGCTCATGTTAAATACAAGCATGTATGTTGACCTGGATTACTGAGTGGGAATCACAGTGCAGAATGAAACATGTATACATGCATAGATAGGCAGAACTGCAGTGAGCAGGAGCCCACAGCCTGTATAGTCCTAAGCAATAATTTCTTCAATCAGCTGGCATGAAGGAAGCCTTTGCAGTCCAACTGGTAAAATGAACTTCTAATTATCAATAACCAATTCAGAGGCAGAAGACAACATTGAGTCATGCCTGTACTTCAGAAGAGGCTCTGCACAGAAGATGATAAGTAAGAAGCCCACCACTGTCAAAAAGTGCCTAAGAGCAGATATGTATTGCAGTAGCTCCTGAGAGATACCTTTTATTCATGAACATGAACACTGAACAATAGTTAGTTTTGATCATTTACAGTAGTTTATGAGACTATGGGGTTATTTTGTGAACATTTTCTTCTTTCTACATATTTTAAATCTGAAGAGGCATTCAGGTATTAAAGTCTTTCTGTTACAGATCATAGAATCATAAAATAGGGTTGGAAAGGACCTTAAGGTCATCTAGTTCCAACCCCCCTGCCATGGACAGGGACACCTCACACTAAACCGTATCACCCAAGGCTGTGTCCAACCTCGCCTTGAACACCGCCAGGGATGGAGCATTCACAACTTCCCTGAGCAACCCATTCCACTGCCTCACCACCCTTACACTAAAGAATTTCTTCCTTACATCCAATCTAAACTTCCCCTGTTTCAGTTTGAACCCATTATTCCTTGTCCTCTCACTACAGTCCCTAATGAAGAGTCTGTCCCCAGCATCCCTATAGGCCCCCTCAGATATTGAAAGGCTGCTATGAGGTCTCCACGCAGCCTTCTCTTCTCCAGGCTGAACAGTCCCAACTTTCTCATCCCATCTTCATACAGGAGGTGCTCCAGTCTCCTGATCATCCTCGTGGCCCTCCTGATGATGGTGTGTTCAATCAAATCATATATTTCAAAGTTTCAAGAAACCAATTTCAAGTGAAAGGCGAAATTTTGGTTTCGCCAAACACACTGGCAAAACCAAATTTAATCTTATATTTCTCTTTGTAGCTACCCATGTTACTCACAAGGCTTACTAAATGAACTGATGCACTGCTGTCCCCCTCAAAGTATAAAAGACTTCACTGCCGCTACAACTTCCCACAGGACAGCAAGTCCACTAGTCACTGCCTCCACTGTTACAAGAGCGAAGCAGCAGACTGGGTCACTTTCACAGCGCTGCTTGATAAAACTTTCACTTAAGAAGGCTACTCTTGAATGCCACAGGCAGGGAAGATACTGAAAGGACACTATTTTGGGATTAAAGATTTTCCCTTTTCACTTTCTCTGCAGCGAGAGCAGAAGAGAAGCAAATCAAGTCACTGTGGTGAAGGACCACAGAAGTAACTTTCAGGATTTAAGTTTTAAGATATTAAAAAACCCCAAAAAGACCTGTAGAAAAGCCAAACTTCAGAAACGTAAGTCTTCAGGAACACGTTCTATGACACGGGGCTTTAAATAAAGCACAGGCACGCCAGAGTAGACCAGGCATACACCACAGCCCTAAACAGACACATCCTCAAACTCTTATTTTAATGGGAAACTGTCCTCTTTCACATTTCCCACTCAGTGGCTGAAAGTCAAGGGATCAGCAAATCAGAAGAGAAAGTGCTGTAAAATATAACAGCTTAAATCTTGAAAACAAATTAGTGTTTTGTGTACATACACTTTACAACAGCCAGTTAACTGTCACAAGTCCTAGAAAAATGTGGCTCCGAGTTTTACAGGTTTCAGTGACATAGAGTCAGTTGATAACTTAAAAACCGTTCAGAACATAAATTGAAACTAAAATAGAATAAACTTTCATGAGGTACTGTAACCAAGCTAAATCCTTTACGTATCTGCAACAGCAATACTGAGACTTTATTCTCATGTGTAAATCCTTCGTATGTGTTTGTTTTGTTGATTGCTGCAGTCATAGATTATCATTCACAAATTTTTCAAGATGCATATGGAAATAGCACACAAAAAAGCAGAAAACCTACTTCTCTACCATGGTACCAATATTCCTGCAAGCTTCTTCAGCAGCTTCTCTGAATGCATAGTCAGGATGGGCAATTTTCACAAAATCTGCCTGACAGAAGAAATAAACAGTGAGGCAAAGAGACAAATTACAAAAATCTTCTATTTTAAACAAAGTTGCACTCCAGTACTTTTACTGCAATTAACATTTATTTCTATAGTACAGTGCAATCTATTGGCAGAATTTGGGGATTTACCTTAAAAAAAAAAAAAATCAACCTTATTGGAAAATTGTGCTGACAACTATTAACCAGACAGTGAACGTGTCTTTCCAAAGAATATATTTAATCCATCCACTTCTTAAGAAGATTTTTAGTACGTTGGGTATCTTAGAGTCTTTACAACAAAGAGAGACTCCAATGTATTTACATGTTATTACAGAAGCGTTTTTTTTGAACTAAAAAAATCACAGCTAAGAAGAAAGCAAACCACCAAACACGCCCAGAGTTTGTTTTTGTTCAAAGCCTTTTTATTCTTGCGAATGGAGGACCATCAAGTTACGCTTTGACATCATTACCTAGTGAGAACAAATATATTTAAAGAGAAAACCCCAAAGTTCTTTTGGATTCAGAACAGGGGTTTTATTTGACTTACTAACTTCAGTAAGTCTCCAAATACTTAAGGGAGTTCAGAAGGATATAAAGATGCTAAAAGGGGGCTGGCTTGACTTTGTTTAACAGTATGTTTGCAATTTGATTGAACAGGCAACCTTATAAATGTTAACGCACTTGAGATTTTTACTTAGAATCATAGAATAGTTAAGGTTGGAAAGGACCTTAAGACCACCTAGTTCCAACCCCCCTGCCATGGGCAGGGACACCTCACACTAAACCGTATCACCCAATGCTCTGTCCAGCCTGGCCTTGAACACCGCCACGGATGGAGCACTCACAACTTCCCTGGGCAACCCATTCCAGTGCCTCACCACCCTTACACTAAAGAACTTTTTCCTTACATCCAATCTAAACTTCCCCCGTTTCAGTTTGAACCCACTACCTCTTGTCCTATCACTACAGTCCCTAATGAAGAGTCCATCCCCAGCATCCCTATAGGCCCCTTTCAGATACTGGAAGGCTG
>JAOEHY010000420.1:0-12500 GCA_025447955.1 Psilopsiagon aurifrons | reverse complement strand
CTGCCCATGGCAGGGGGGTTGGAACTAGATGATCTTAAGGTCCTTTCCAACCCTAACTATTCTATGATTCTACGATTTTATACTTTGTAAAAACTGTCAGATTTGTCCTGCTAATACCATACAGCTATTTTTAAAAGGTATCCTGTAGAGCTTTTCACTTTCTTTTACTCTAAGGTGAGCATCCTTTAAATGGAAAATATGGATGCTGCAGCTTTTCAGCATGCATTGTATTCCATATGATTAACTATATGAAGGCATACTGTAGGATTTATAAATGACAATTGTCATTTATCTAGACATAGTTTATCCAGCTTGCATATTGGACACTGGTACTTTCTCTGCTTGGACTATTAATTACGAGTCTCTCATAGTAGCATGTAAATGCATTTATATTGCTTCCAGGTCTAGCAACATAACCACCCAACAAAGCCCAAGACAACTGCATGTGGGTAACGGACCTGTTATCATAGCAGTAAGCTGTGTTCTGAAAGCTGGAGTTCTCAAGGTTACAGGGAAAAGACACATGGCTCTATTCCATGTCAGCCTCCTGTCCAGAAAAATGTATTCATTTATTCATTTTGCCTGAACACAAGCTCTGCATGAGATGTGCTTACTTCTGCAGATCCTCTTGTGGGTGTTTTTTCTAGGGTAAAAAAAAATTCCAGAAAATTCATTCCAAGATTCTGTAGCACACATGGAGTTAGAAGTACAGAAACAACAAAAAACAGTCTGCATTTTTCAGACTGAACAAAATTGTGTATTCTTACAAAATACTCAGCCTTAAAACCAAAATCCTTTCAATGAGCAAGGTTTCAAGTCTCATACATTCACTCTTTTATACTGTTTGGTGTCAGCATTCTCAGAAACACTTTGTCTTTCAGAAGGGAGTATTATTTGCCATCTTCTCCTCATATCTCTTATTAAACTGTATTTTTACTACAGTTGCAGCATTATCAGGTAGATAAATTGCAGTTTTCCATAATCACTGTGGCATGACAGTTTCTTAGAATCGTAGAATCATAGAATATTTAGGGTTGGAAAGGACCTCACCATTATCAAAGTATGCTGGCCAATATATATATTAAATATATATGTAGTTGCTGCCTGCCAAGCCGTGCACTTTTGAGAAATCATGTAATTACAGAAATTATGTGGCTTTTATAAAACTGTTAACTCTGAGCTCTCTTGTTATTGGAAAAAAGGCCTGCAAGTATCCACATAAAGGGTGCAAAACCGAGACAAAGTAAAATGATGAATATTCACACCTCATTTTATGAAAAGTACTACCAACACGTACAAATTGTGTCATTTTAAGTTGCTTTTTATGTTGGGGTCATTAGGTTTGTACTTAAGGTTGTACATTTAAGAACATGCTTTACACAAGTATAATTTTAGGGCCAAGACAGAAGGACTTAAGTCCTTGAAAATCTTGTGGTAAGAAGCTTGCAGCCATTCTCACATGGCAAAGCATGAAGCCTGAAGCTGAAGTGAGCTAACAGCCTCTATACAGTTTGAGCCTTTGAGGTTTGTTAGAGTGAAGTTTGTAGAATTAGTCCTCTAAAAGAGCTGTTTCCTTTAGCTGATTTCTTTCTCCAACTCTTTTGTTCACAGAGCAGTCTTATGATAATTTGATAATTCTGTTCACAGAGCAGTCTCATGAAGCATGAGAAAAACTTGCATGTATAATAAAGCTGTCTTGAGCAGTTGCTTGATAACTCTATGTATTAAAATGCTTCCAATATTCAAGCGATACATGGATTACAGTAATAAAAATACAGGGATACAGCCGGGAATCACTAACAGCTGTTAGGGATTTAACACCCACATCCAGATGCTTGAAGAATACATGTTGTACCAATAAGCAAGGGATTATTAGCTGTTTGAGTAATTGCTTTGGATTCAGCATAATGATGAGTTTTCAAAAAGGTTTGCATTTTTTTTCATGAATTTTCCTTATTACAACTATCTAATAACATATTTCAAAATTTAAGGTAACATTTTAAAATTATTCTCCCATAGAAAAAGTTTTAAAATCTAGATATAATAAAGAAATAACAGGTATTCCTACAGAATTCACACGTCCTATTCAGACCTATTGTTTTGAAAAGCTTGAACTTGAAAAGCTGCAGTATTTCTGTGAGTGTGTGTGCTGTTTTAAAAAGGTGGTTTGTACTGAAACAAACATTTTTTAGTATTGTGAAACGGGGTTTGTAGGATTTCATATTCACAGACAGACTTATCCTTCCGAAACCAGCAAAAAGGGTATTAGGGCTCCTCTCTCACTACCTAAACGGTGAATTCTCATAGCATTTGCCTGCAATGACTATACTGAAACTTTGCCTTGCTCTGGAGCTGCTGTGAAAGCTTGCCACAGTCTGAGATGGGGCATCAGACTGGCTCTGGAGGTTGGAGGTTAGGACAATCTCACAAAAGTCAAACATCAGCTTTCTAATCCATGCTCCAAAGACTATTAAAGCATGTTTATACCAACCTGAAAAGAACAGTCAGGAAAGAGGATGTTGTATCCTAGCTATCAAGACATAATTGCAAATTTAAAAAGAAGTTCTAAACTGGAGGCAGAAATTAAATTCTAGTTAATTTCCTAATTTTTGAGTTGCTATAGTAAGAAAAAGGGAGGAAAAGTATCACTACATTAATTGGGTGAACACTGTAATTGGAATTCAGTTACTTATGCTGTTACCTGGTACCATTTCAGATGGCTAGGGCATCCAAGGTCTGTGGCTGCAGCTCTAGAAGGAGAGGCATATGCCTTCTACAGGTCCTGTTTCATATCTGTTAGCCCCTTGTAGACGCCTTGTGGACAATAATGGCTTCATAATGAAACCGGTTTCAGGACTCTGGCATACTATGTTGTGTTCCACAAGAAAGGAACACATCAAAGTAGTTTAGGTGATTTCAAGAAGGATGAAAGCTGTCAGTAATACTTATTTTCAGTGACTTCAGTGCCACAGTCTCTCAAGCAAAACATCTTTTTGTATACATTATTGATGTATTTGCAAATTTATCTGGTAGATGTTTCTTCCCCTGAGTGCATTATAGAATCATAGAATCATAGAATAGTTAGGGTTGGAAAGGACCTTAAGATCATCTAGTTCCAACTCCCCTGCCATGGGCAGGGACACCTTCCAATAACCATGCCACCCAAGGCTCTGTCCAACCCGGCCTTGAACACTGTCAGCGATGGAGCATTCACAACATCCCTGGGCAACCCTTTCCAGTGCCTCACCACCCTTACAGTAAAGACTTTCTTCCTCATATCCAATCTAAACTTCCTCTGTTTAAGTTTGAACCCATTACTCCTTGTCCTATCGCTACAGCCCCTAATGAAGAATCCATTCCCAACATCCTTATAGACCCCCTTCAGATGCTGGAAGGCTACTATGAGGTCTCCATGCAGCCTTCTCTTCTCCAGGCTGAACAGCCCCAACTTTCTCATCCTGTCTTCATACGGAAGGTGCTTCAGTTCCCTGATCATCCTCTTGGCCCTCCTCTGGACTTGTTCCAAAAGTTTCATGCCCTTTTTATGTTGAGGACACCAGAACTGCACACAATATTCTGAGTGAGGTCTCACGAGCAGAGTAGAGGGGCAGGATCACCTCTTTCAACCCTTTTTGATGCAGCCCAGGATATGGTTGGCTTTCTGGGCTGCAAGCACACACTGCTGGCTCATGTTCATTTTTTCACCTACCAACACCCCCAAGTCCTTCTCTGCAGGGCTGCTCTGAATCTCTTCTCTGCCCAACCGGTAGCTGTGCCTGCGGTTGCTCAGACCCAGGTGTAAGACCTTGCACTTGGCATGGTTAAAATTCATCAGGTTGGCATCAGCCCACCTCACAAGTGTGTTCTACTATTACTAGTTAGCACATATCTGGTAATAGTCATAGCAACACAAGAAGTATTCTTGCCATCTTTTTAAAGGCTGTCCCATAGGTGATGAGCCATGGTTTCTAATTTTTCTCCAACAGCTTTTTCCTAGTTAAAGATTCAAGTTTTACGGTGGGAAAATGGCCTTAATCTCTGCTGATATTTTTAGGGAAAGTGGGCAGTGGGGAGGCTTCTGGTTTGGGTTCAGTTTTCAGTTTTTCTATATTGTGAAACATTACTGTTGCAATATTTTTTACCATTTTTGTCTGTTATGATGAACACATGATTAGTGACAAGCATAGGCACAGAAGTGAACTGAATGAAGTCCCTAGACTCTTTCTACTGAATGCAGAGGAAGGGTACATTCTTTCAATGTGTTTCACAGTTGTGAGTTTTATGGCTCAAACAAAAGGGATGATTTATATTCTGGATACGTGTATATGTGTGGTCTTACTCAGATGACTAAACACAGGATGTCTAACATCATTTGGGATGTCCTACTCTATCCAAACATCTGCATGCCCAATACAACACACGACTTGGCAAAACTTGCAACCTCCTGTAGCAGCAGCTGGAGGCTTCTCTAGGCTATCTCCAATGGACATGAATACTTTCTTTCAAACAACTGAATTAAACCTGTTGTCTCTCTGTTTTGGGCAAAGAACAGGAGATTCAAGTCAGGCAAATTAATCTGACCAAGATCACACAGAATCAAGTGGAAATGATGTGATGGATAGCAGTGTTGTGTAGATGTGAAAGTTTCATAACATAGACAAGAACATTCTGTCTTGTATCATTTTTGCAAAACTAATAATCTGACTACTTAGGGGTAATAGCATGTCCTAAGAAATTGTGATAGCACTACAACCAGTGAATACTGCGAGACATAGTATTTTGAATTTCCTTCATAGAGATATAATGTCAGTAATACTGGAAATGTAGAATACTTTCTAAATTTCACCTGTTCCCTCTTCTGACATTTGTTAATGATCCTTTCTATTTTCACTATTAACCTCTGTTAATAAATAGTATAATTGCAATGTCATCAGTGTTAAACCTTCCATAATCATAGAATAGTAGACGAGAAATAGAGACCAAGATGCTGTGGCTGAAGGGTAAAGGAAAGAAAAGACAGAAATACAAACGATACTTAACTATCACTTGTAGTCACTCTTTTAGAGGGGAGGTGCTGTGCATACACAGAATGCTACAGCAATAGAAAGTCACCTGATCTGAACTGCTATAAATATTCGAATTTAATTATTCAAGTGAATACAAAAATCAAGATTTAGTGTGCATTTACAGAGGGGCAAAATTAATCTTTTTATAATATTCTTCTGCATATTAACTGTTAAAATATTCTACTGCTCCATATTCCTGCTTCTTGCAATGAAGTCTAATGATGTTATGTATACTGGAAGTTATGGAGCAGATGATGAGACTACATAGAAGAGAATATAGTATTTGTTGTAACACTACTGAATTTCTCTCCAGAGCTGCTAGAGCTCAAAGCACAACACATGGTGAAAGTTGTTTTATGGCTCAAATAATGAGAAATGCGTCCTTGCACAACTCTCTTTACACAATAGCTAGCTTATATTACACTATATAAAATTGGATGTTGCAGATATTGCTTTTATTTGCTGGGCAAAACTAATTCTCATATTGTTTGCATCATAGCCATAAGAACAATTGGAATACAGTAATGAAAAATAACTCTTTTATACTTTAAAAATTATTAGCAAATAACAAGATTTCCTTTGGTAACTTTAGCAGCCTATTAGAATCAAAGAATCAATATTATTCTAGCAATTACCTTGGGTGGTTTAACCTTAATATAATACTTTGAATATGTTGGGACCGGGTGTAGGAATGGGGGGGAGTGAGGTAGCAGCTGCATGGTTCTGGTTTGCTGTCTGGGCTTAAACCACGACAGAATATAAAATAATAGTCATAGAATGGTTCGGATTGGAGGGGACCTTAAAGTTCATCCAGTTCCAGCCCCCTTGCCATGGGCAGGGGCACTTTCCACTAGACCAGGTTGTTCAAAGCCCCGTCCAACCTGGTCTTGAGCACTTTCAGAGATGGGGTATCCACAGCTTCTCAGGGCAACCTGTTCCAGTGCTTCATCACCCTCACAGTGAAGAATTTCTCCCTGATACCTAATCCAAATGTACGTTCTTCCAGTTTAAAGCTACCTTTCCTTGTCCTATCAGTATATGCCCTTGTAAAAAGTCCCTCTCCAGCTTCCCTGTAGACCCCCTTTAGGTACCAGAAGCTGCTCTAAGGTCTCCTCAGAGCCTTCTCTTCCCCACACTGAACAACCCCAACTCTCTCACTCTGTCTTCACAGGAGAGGTGGTCCAGCCCTCTGATGATTTTTGTGGCCTCCTCTGGATTCACTTGAGCAGGTCCTTTTTGAGTTGGGTGCCCCAGAGCTGAGCACAGTACTGCAGGAGGGGTCTCATGAGAGCAGAAGTGCAGGATCACCTCCTTCGACCTGCTGGCCATGCTTCTTTTGATGAACCCCAACATATAGTTGGCTTTCTGGGCTGCAAGCATACACTACCTGGTCACATTGAGCTTCTTGTCAAGCAGCACCCCCAACAGCTTCTCCTTGAGGCTGCTCTCAAACCATTCTCTGTCCAGCCTGTATTTGTGCTTGGGATTGCCCTGACCCAGACGCAGGACCTTGCACTTGGCCTTGTTGAACTTCCGGATGTTGGCATTGGCCCACCTCGTGAGCATGTCAAAGTCCCTCTGGGTGGCATCTCTTCCCTCCAGCTTGTCAACTGCACCACACAGCTTAGTGTCATTGGCAGATTTGCTGGAGTTGCACTCAATATATTTATAAAAATATTTTCATTACATGATTACAGGAAATACAAGTTCTATTTATTGATTTTATTCTGAATTTTATTTAGGAATTTGTTCTCCTTGTGATTGTCTTTCGCTGTCGTATTTACAAAGTTGAGTCTAGATTTTCATCAGTATGCCATCTACAGTCATCAGATAAGTTATGGCTTGGCTATCTGCTATCAGTGTAAAGCAAGGTATTGATATTCATATATTGAATCTGACACAGAGAAGGGAGATTTAATTAACAGTTCATAAATCATATCAACTTGCCAATGTGGTATACCTATGCGAGAAGGCTTTGATCTAATCTGAACTTCTGTGTGCACCAACTCTAACTTCCTTTTTTTCACTAATCACCAACTGCTTTGGTACTATGACAGATACAATGAATCATATACTTGTAGTAAAAGGCACTGAGTAACTTGATTGTTATTTGCACATTCACAGTTCGACACCTCAATTTTATCCTCAAATTGTTAACAAATTTCACAAAAAGGCTTTTTTGCAAATGGCAGTTGGATGACTCTAGTCTGCAACCCAAACTGTATATGCATCCTCAACAGCAATATGGAGAAACCTAGTTTGTGCAGAATAATTTATTTAGTACACTTCAGATGACTGCAGACAGAGAAACAAACAAACCAGAAAACATAACCACAAACACTGGAATATTCAGTGTTATGTTTGTAAGTCATGCATGGTGTTGTTTTTACTTCTGAAGTGGAAGCCAAAGAGTTAATTTAGCATTAATTATTTCTAATAGCCATCTCTCCTTCACTAAAATCCATATTCATACTCTCTTCAATACACAGCCCTGCTGGGGTCTAACTAAACTTAAGAAACCTTGAACATTGCATAATGAAAAGAACAGAAAATTATCCAACCTATAAGATTAACTTTGGTCTTCCTAGTCCTGGTCATGGATATTAATCAGAACATCATAATCATTCTTATCAGCACTTTCTTAGAATTAACTATGTCTGAAAGCTAGTCTTAACACTGTGGAATATTTGACCCCTCATTATGACCATTTGCTGTGGGAACTGCTGGGTAATATGCTGCAGCTCTGCAAGAAATATTTCATCTACGGAGGAAACAGAAAACATAAATCTTTCTTCATCTCTGCCAAGGAAAATAATTGCTTTTGTTTTTTCCTTTTTTTTTTTTTTCTTTTTAGTTTCTTCTAACATGGTCTGTATAACTGTGATACCTGAGAGTGAAACAATAAGTCATTTATTAAAGACAGAGAGAATCATAGGAAAGGAAGTAGGACAACATTCTAGCTTTAGAGCACTAATGGATAGATGCTTTTTGTAGTTTGTTTCAAATTTACTGAATAATAAGAGAAATACTGCTTGTTTCCTTGGTAACAAATTTCCATACTTACATTATTAGAATCTGGAAGTCAAGCACAGTGTAAAATCATACAGTTTAATAAATAGTCCAGACTGAATTTCTGAATCTCCTTCTAGAACAGGGTGGAATAAATTTCTGTGTTGAATCCCATTCTGTGAGATTCTCATTTTTCACAAATCAGGGGTCTAAGTATTTTAATGAAGACTAAGGTATGATAATATAGAAATGGAACTGCCAGGGTTTTCTGCCTTTTTGGATGATCTGCATGTTTTCAGATGTTCTTTCCTTGAGATCTAGGTATCAGCACTGTTCCCAATGGGTCCAACTTGTAATACAGTTGTTCCAATGGGCACTTTAATCGACTTCTTACTGCACAAGTAGATGAAAACATGATCAATCCCCTGCCTTGTACAACCAGAGAGTTTTGGTGTGATCAAGGAAATACATAGTCAAATTAGGTAAAAACCTTGAAGATTATCAAGAAGTCCCACCAAAGTGTCCAGAAGAAGCAGAGTGTGAGCACCAACAATAGTGAATCAAATCATAAACCAACAGCAAATCAAAAACCAAGTGATCTGATTATCAGTGAGGTAATCTTTAGCCAGTCCTGCAGCTAAGGACACTGAAGAGTACTGGGATAACTTAAAGTGGCTGAAAAATGACTCCAGGGAGGGAATCCAAACAACCTTGCACCAGGACTATGCATAGGACAGCAGGAACCAGTACGCTCACCACCACACCTCCCTGTAGGACTGCACCATATCTCACATGGAACAAGGAAGTCATGTAGGAGCCTCTTAACACCCAGCTGTCTCCTTTCCCTCACTGCACCATCTCCTTCACAGCATAGGGAAGTCATGTAATAAATAACACTGCATGTATCTGTGATTTAAGTGCCTTAGTATGCAAATCTATTTACACTCCACAATGTCATTTGATTTATAATAACATACTGTCCTGGGTTCAGCCTGTAATAGTCATTTTTCTTCTTCATAGCTGGTGCAGTGCTGTGTTTTCAACTTTAGCCTGAGAATGATGCTGATAACACACCAATGTTTTTTTGGCTGTTGCTAAGCAACATTTATTCCAGTAGAGGACTTTTCAGTCTCTAGTGCTCTGCCAGTGAGGAGGGGCACAAGAAGCCGGCAGGAAGCAGAGATAGGACACCTGACACAAACTAGCCAAAGGGGCATTCCATACCACAGCACATAATGACCACTATATAAACCAGGGGCACTTACCTGGAAGGCCCAGGTCGCTGTTCAAGTCAGGCTGGGTATTGCTTGGCTGGGTGTGAGAAATTGAATTGTGAATCACTTGTGTTTATTTTTTTCTTTTCATTTTCCCCTTTTAGTTTTATATTCTCTCCCCTTGTTATTTCCCTTGTCATTATTATTATTGGTGGTAGCAGCAGTGGTTTGTGTTATACCTTAGTTTCTGGACTGTTCTCAGCTCGTGGCAGTTGCATTCTTTTGATACTCATCTCCATCCCTCTGGGAGCAGGGAGGAGAAAAGGTGGGGGGAAGTGAGAGAGCAGCTGTGGGGGTCTGAGTTACCAGCTGGCTTTAAACCGTGGCATATATGTAGTCTGGAGTTACTGGGCCAAAGTCAGGGGAAGCAGATCTTATACAATGGAAACCTTGAATAAGTAGCAAAAGGAAATGGAAGGTGATGTGCTACTTTTCTTTGGTAATTTTTTGGAGCTGAATGCTACTGAACAGCACTGTAATCTGAATAAAGAATCAAGTAAAATGTGCTGACATTCTGACTGCTTGCTCTTTGAGAGGAAGACAATTTAAAGACATCTTTTCACTGTTACTTGCATTAGCATGATCTGTTCAATACAAACTAAAAATTTTCCACTCTTTTGCATGGAAATGATTTTAATTACTTTTTGCTTAGATGCAAAAAAATTAATGAAAAAGTTTCTCAGATTCTATTTTATGTAGATGAAATATATAATTAAGCAAGGGCAAAATGCCAAATGAAATAGAAATTATCAGTGTGACGGAAAACAATCTGCTTTTCATTTATCTAGGCTGACCCTTGTTGACTGCAGAGTGCTGAGCATTATTTCTGAGCTCTCAATATCACATTGGTATTTGTAGCCTTGTGCATAGAGCTGTAACTTGCAGTAAATCTCACACGGGTTTATATTCAGAATGAATTCTTATCTGTATAGAGCAGTGAATAATGATGATAATATACTGAGCTTTCACGCTAGCCAGTAGGAGATGTAAGTTATTACATAACTTCCCTACAGAAGATAAAGGGGAAGTCAATAGGTAGGAGAAAGAAAATAAGAAATATAGTTGGGATTAGCATGGAGGAAGATCTAAAAGAAAAAAAAAAACAACACAAAACCCCACAACTCAAGAGATAGTTAGATAATTACTTGAAACACAACAATGTCCTTTTGTTCTTTTAATTCCCATATTTTTCTTACCTATTTGATTTGACAAATCAATCCTTCTACAGGATACATACACCTTACACAATTCTGGGGGGTTGCCTTCACATACACCCAGAAGAACAAATGTCTTCTTCAGATCCCACTAGAAATTAGCTTGAATATTCTTCAGTTCCACCAGGCCCCAGGGAGGGAATGAGGCGTGAGAGCAGAAGCTGCTCTAGTGCTATTCAGTTTCATCTTATAAAAATTAGACTGCTGTTAGTGAAGTACTTGCAAGTCTTAAAATAGAAGTACAGTTTTTGACTGGTGAACGTTATTCTTCTATGGAAAAATTTCCAAGAGCAGGTCTTCCCTCTCTTCTTGTTTGCTCTGTCTGCACAAATAAAATAGTTCAGTTGCATTCTTGATCATGCAGCAGTCTGTGTTCTTACAGCTGATCTTCCTTATTCCCATGAAACAGAGGGTTCGAAACAAATTCTCTTGTTGCTCATGCACATGGCAGGTGCTAACCCTGAAGTATGCTCAGTCTTTGTCTGAGGGAGCATTAGTAAGCTGGAGTGAAAGCTGTGCATAGACCATAGTAATTTAAGAGTATGGATAGTTACATGGCAGATGTTTCAAGTCAGAACAAAACTAGAATGATTTGTGTTGCCTTTTCTCTGTAGCAAATATAACCAAAATAGAAATGTTTATGCAAAAGCTCCCATTCTTACTTGAAAAATGATTTGGCTAAAATTTATTAACCCTTTTAAGAACTCTTCACCAGTATTTTCTCCCATGATTCCATTATATCTGTTAAGAGGGAAGGATGTGTCATCCAGCAAATGGGGGTGATATTTAAAGTAATTGTTGAACGCTTCTAACTGAAAATGTCAGAATTGCTTCATTTCAGATAATTTTTTGATTGGAGGAAGGTGTACCGATTCCCTTTTGTGTGTGTGTGTTGGAAATGCATCACATTTCAAACACATAGTGTCTCTGCTGATGTCAACTTGTGCTGTCTGATGGCATATCTTAAACCCATTTCACAGAAAAACTTTGCTTATGGTGCACTGGAATGAAGAATACTCACAGAACATGTTAACCTACTCTTAGATTTTGACTTCAGATGCACCAAGAGATCTGACATAGCCTCCAGCTGCCACAGAAGTCCATCCTACATCTGTACACTCTGACATATTAGTCAGTGTAGTTTTTTGACATCAAAATAAATCCTGCTTCTACTAATTACTAATTGACAGGTAAATATCTAGTCTCTAGAAACAACATTTGTTAAATGTAAACCATGAAGATATGAACAATTCAAACACTTAGACACAGACCAATTTAGTTAATGGCTAGAAAAAAAAAAAAAGATGCTTAAGATAAAACAGTAATACTATAAACCAGTAATGAAAGCAAAAATTAATACAGATATTTAAAATAATACTTTTTTATTCTGATATATCACTTAATCTTACATTTCTTTCATTTTCTTATTAGCTTTTATGCTAACAAGCCTAAATTTAATAAGTTATTTCAAACAGGAAGTCTGGTACTAATGAGACCTTCAAAAAACACAATTTTGCCAGTGTAAACTGTGACTACACTTCAAGCTATGATGTGCTTTTAAAGGAAATTTGGTGTAAGGGAAATCACGTCCTGCAGACCAGCATTCTTGACATCTTTTTTCTGCAAACATGTGAAAATACAGGGTGTATTCTCTAAAAATAGCAAGTATTTTACCCTTCAGCTTCATACTGCCAAAAATCCACCTGCAATTTTGTAAGTGTTGGAGTGAGCTGCTGCTATGTGATGAACATGTTCTGTAGTAGACAAAATTATGATTAGTCTTGATAGAATCATAGACAAATTTAGTGGAGCTATGTTTAGGACTTCAGAGTTTATTAATTTCCCTCCACTCATGGCACAGCAAAGTTAGAGTTAGGGTTAGGGTTAGGGTTAGGGTTAGGGTTAGGGTTAGGGTTAGGGTTAGGGTTAGGGTTAGG